>OX596216.1:290234-478907 GCA_951394215.1 Glyphodes perspectalis
TACTACAAATAGTTAAGGAATGTTTTATAAAGATGATGATTACATTCATAATAAACCAAACGAGTTTTCATTTCGAGATTTACATAGAAATTCATATAGCATAGATGACATTATATTCAACCTAATTTTGCAATGCAAAATGATTCCGTATAGAATCACATACCAGAATATATAAACGCGGTCAACATTTACATTTTGTCTACACGGTTATGAATACCTAGCTATTGTAAATAATATAATGACATCGTTTTGTGCAAAGTAGTCCATCCCTTTATTGCTATCTGCGTCGTGTTAACTGGAGCATCGGGTCCAGACTCCAATTAGCTGGGTGCCAGCCTCCGAGATGTTTTCGGACCACTTTTATCGCTATTGAATTAATAGGCCAATAATTAAGATTATGACAGAGTTTAATTACTTCGCAGTCTAAATTATCTTCCCGCAAGTTAATAATTCACGCTCATTAATAAGCTGGTACTTTAAAAACTTGTTAAAACTGAATTATTTATTAGCTTCCACAATAATAATTGCAGTCGCTGATTATGAGCGTAAGGCAATATATCTGCAATAAATGTGCGCGTTCACATCTTAGTAGTTCTAGTTCTGTTTGAATGGCAGTCGTAAATTTGCTGGGAACACGTTGTAACGTCTCGCTAATTCCATTTTATCTCTCAAACGAGTTTATGTCAGACACGATATCATAAAAATCTGTTAATATTTAATGAAACGTCAGATTTTACGGATAGGTATGGAGATATTTTTGACAGCGGATCGCTTAAATCGTGTTTATTGCAGTACTTTCATTCGCTAATGCGTTCATATATCAGCTTCTCGGTCCGCTGGCCGGACGGGCACGTATTGGAATCGATTGAACACGTGTAGTCTATTAATAAAATCTAAGCAGTGAACTGATTCGACTGTAATTAATGGAAAATTGAGAGATACATTGCACAGCTTTTTAGTTTTTTCATATCGGGCGCTTTAATTTACGTTTAAGTCAGTTTTAACGTAGGCCTCAGCAGCAGTACATCATAAATGGTATATTATAATCATATTCAGTAGTTAGGCCATAGTTAGGACTCCAATAGCACTTGTAAATCGTTTCTATGCGGAATCCAGATGTTTTCGGAACAGTGTTAATCATTTAGACCATTCGAGTGGCCGTCAGACGGCACTCCCCAGCCAATCGTTATACTTACGGCGAGTCAACATCCAAGAATGAGACAATGCCATGGCCGCGGTGTTCAGCTCGCGTGTCATCCATGAACATTCCATCGCGTGGCACTTGGGCACTGCACGTCTCGCGCCGACACTACCGCACACACTCACACACGCACTGCGGGCGCCCCGCGCCCCCGACACTGGCCGGACCGAATGGAGATAAATAAAACGATGCATTAGGGATTTTTGTAAAAAGATAGTTATATTTTTGGCATTGGACTATGACACAATATAATACTATGATATGCTAAGTAAGCGTTTTATAAAGACTTTTACATGCCGAATATTCGTTAATCAGACTATTCATCAGAGGACTCTTTATATATATAATTTTAACAAACATAACCGCTTACAAAATGAGAGTAGAGATACGTTTCTAGTTTACCGCTCGGGACTGCTCTAGAACTCATCACCTATTCGAAAACATAACTAGTTCTAGTTTTATTCGTAATATTTTTCTCACTTTCATTTTTTTTACTCTATAGGTACATATTATTATAATACAATTTTTGAACATATATTTATCGATATGATATCTTATACAGAAATACGCAACGAATCGGCGACGGTACAATAATTTAATCGTGAAGCGTCGGTTACTGCGTTTGCGAATAAATATTTTCGTTGGTGGGTATGCACTAGTGCGGCGCGGCCGGCGCCGGTCGGCGCGGCTCCTCCTCGGCGAACAACACATCGTAATCGTCCGGTACAACAACACATAAATCAACGTTTAAACAATATCAACGTACATAGGTACTATTTGGTATTAAGGTTCGTCCGCGAACACGGCGACGCTCCGCCGCGAACACAACACGAGGCGACGGCGTCCGGCGGCGCCGCAGCGACGTCGCCGACGCCGCCGCCGGCACTTATCACTCTAACTAATTACAACGAAACATCACAGAGACCGGTCCCGCCCCCGGCGCCGCGCGGCTACATGTAGATCGGCAGCTGCTGCAGGGCGCGCTTGTCGAAGCGGTCGTAGGGCGCGGCGGGCGGCAGCGCCCGCGCTATATCACAGTCGAGCGCCTCGGGTGGCAGGTACGGGTGCGGCTTGAGCCTGGCGCGCGCCAGCTTGCCGCCGCCCGCCGCCGCCTCCGGCGCATACGACTCGAAGCGGTAGCAGGCCAGCGCGCGCGGCGGCGGCGCCTCCTCGGCCAGCCGCTGCCGCTGCGCCTGGGCCGGCTGCGGCTGCGGCGGAGGCGCGGGCGGCGCCGGAGCCGCGCGGCAGCAGCGCCGCGGCTGGCGCGGCGCGCGCGACCTGCTCGTCGGCGTCACCGCCGCCGCCGCCGCCGCGTCTCCTCGCGGCAGGTTGTTCACGAACGGCACTCGCCGCAGGCTCTCGAGCCTCCGGAAGTGCGACGGGTGTATCATGAGCAGAGGCTCGATCTTGACGCCCTGCGGCGGCTTGGCACAGTCGGGAAGCTCGTATTCGATACTGCAGTCTACGTGTAAAGGCACCGAGTAGTCCTTGGGGGCGAGCGGGGCGGGCCGCGCGTCCCGGCGGAAGCGGTCGGCGGCGGCGAAGTCGGCCTCGCCGCGGGCGTAGCCCGTCATAGCGGGCGCGGCCTCACGGCATGTGCGCCGCGGGGCGCGCGCCGATCAGCTGATTGTGCGGGCTTCGGGCGCGCGGACGTGCGCGCAATGTGGCGGCGGCCGCGAGACTGGCGCGGGTCGGCGCGCGCCTGCGCACCCCGCGCCCCGCCGCCCCCCGCCGCGGGCGCGCCGTTCATCCCCGGCCCCGCCCCCCGCGGGATCTCGCCGTCGCGCCGCCGGGGAAGCCTTCGGCCGCGGATCGAATCGGCCCCGCGGAGGCCGGCGTGGCGCGCCGGTGCCCGCTCGGCGGCGCTGCGGCGGCGGCGGGGCGCGGCGCCCTCGTACAATCCATCGACAGATCGATAGCGGCGGCGACGGCTCGTAACTAGCGGCGTCGAGAGCTGCGCAGAGATGCACTACGCACGTCGCGTTTACGATGTCGCGGGGCGGGGAGGGTGTGCACCGAATGTCAAACAGCTGACTACAAAGACATTAAACAAAACAAGAGGTTATGGAGATATCCTGCTTTTTGTTCGTAGGTTACTTTTAAAAGTGACGTATTAAATTAAATATAAGTGTATTTGCAATGCCAACGAGTCTTTTTACAAAAGAAAGAAGCTATTCTTACTTAAAGTAAAAAAGACTAAATAATTATGGTTACAACACACTTTATACGTTTTGTAAGTTTATTTAAGTTATAAAGTTTAATAAAGTTATAAAAAAAACAAACTTTCTATGAGCTAGCCTCAGCACAGTGATCAGGATTAAAAACAAATACATTGCTAATATTGGTGTAGATAACACCTACTTTGTGATTAAGTTAAAACTCCTTTCCCTTTCGTTAATCTATCGGATTAGCTTTTAATTACGATAAAAACAGATTTACGAGCGAACCTAATGTGAAGGTGATAAATAACACGAACTTTTTATGGGGTTTAAAAAGCTGATTTACTAAATTATCGCTCATAGATTACGCTAAAAGTGTTCTTGTGGCTACAAAAAGTTAATTGAATACTTGTAACACGAGTGTGTCCGAGAGGTTGCCCGGAGCGATCTTAGATTATGTTCTACGTATTAAGTTTTCGTAATAGGATATGCTCCGCGGTGGGGGTTGGCTAGTGACGTGTATTCTGCTGGAAGCGTTCGACAAAATGTCGATATTTTTATCGATAGTTAATTTTTTCAATCTGTTAAAACATAATTGTTTAAACAAGTCCTTATACGTATACCGTGTAAACAAGAGGCGCACTTTTTTAACTGTCAAAGCGCTATTCCTTTTTAGAATTTGTATGGAATTGCTAATATTATAATATCTGACGTCATTTGTTCCTTCAATCTTTATGGTCAACATACTGTATAATTATTAATTTTAAACATATTTATCAAACTGAATATCGATCGAACTTAAAATATAGGGTGACTATTACTCCACTTCGGTGCTCCCGTGGGAGCCAGAGGATTAACCCAGAGGAATACTATCTCCAGGATAATATTCCTCTGGCTTAATCCTAAAGCCTGCGGACGAAATCGTGGGTGGTTATCAATATTAAATGATAAATTTTCGCTTCACGAGGGTAGCACGCTACACAACAATCCTACGGTTAATTAAATGACCAATGCCATTTGCAAATAATTAATGATAATGGAATTGCAAACAATTTCAATGGCCGCGCCAAATGATGCTTACCGAATATGCAACTGTGACGATTTGTTATAGCTGCTCATTGACATTATGTACTAACACAAACACTATGTGATATCTATGTAAATAAATAACAATCAACTGTTTTTAATGTCAAAATAATATGACCATGTGTTTCAACAGAATGCATCATGGAATCATACAATGTATTTTTATTAATATATGTATGATTAACACCCTTAACCGACGAGCGTGTATGAAAAGACTTATGAATGTAGAAGAAGCGAAAGGTGTATGTCAGGATCGTAGCAAATGGAAGTACGTGATCTCTGCCTACCCCCATGGAAAAAGGCGTGACATTATGTATGTATGTATGTATGTATGTATGATTAACGGAACTGTTAATATACATACATACATGTTAATAAAAACTGTTAATAAAAAAAATAAGGTTTCTTGAACAAAGTCTCACTCTCCAACTTTGCTTCTGAATCCGTAACTTGTGATCCATCTTCCCGTGTCTTTCAAGTATTCTTTCGCCGAGTAGTACCTAGGATTCAAGAACCGTAATAGTTGATTCACATTCATTAATATAAAAATCAGTAGATTGAAAAATCCTATATTTATTCCAATAAGAAAAAGAGCTACTACAAAATGGATGTTCGCATATGACACTCAATAAAAGTCTTAGAAACCAGATTGGCAAATTAAAATATTCAACTAGCGGGTTAAGGGCCCCTTTAGGTGAGAGGCCCCAGCGGATAAGAGGCCTCGTCAGGTAAAGATGCCATTAGGTAAGCGGCCCTGGCAGGCAGGCTCCTAGTCTACTTACAAACATTTAAGTTTTCGCAAATAAAAATCCTTAGATACGTATTTTTTTTGATTAAGTGGTGATACCTAAGCGGATAAAGAGGGGAGATCACATAGGCGAAGTATCCGTTCGAAACCGCGCACGTGTACCTACTACAACTGAATTTCCAAAATCTTATCACAACTGTGTATCTGAAACGGGTCTGTGTATCCATGATTCAATTAGTCTAGTTCCTAGCCTATGGATTACGAAATTCAGTTGGCAGATACTCCGATCAATGTTATACCCGGATACGCTTAACCTAATCAGAGCGGACCCCGACCGGGAACAGGACATGACACAGAGAAGGAATATTACGTACATATATTCTTACTAAATACATGTGTCATCTAAATATGTAATATTTATATTAACAAAAGGTTAGGTTAAGGTAAACAGCACCCTTAACCGACGAGCGTGTATGAATAAACTTATGAATGTAGAAGAAGCGAAAGGTGTCTGTCAGGATCTTAGCAAATGGAAGGATGTGATCACTCCATGGGAAAAAGGCGTGACATTACGTATGTATGCATGTATGAATTTTACGAGCGGGTTTTTGTCAAACAATCGATATTATATCATAATGAAAAGACATGTAGCAAATTTCTTAGATTCAAAAAGCGAGTTACATTTAACAATAACAAATAACTCCTTTACACACATATTACAATAATACTAAAGCCAAAAATCACAAATATTCACCGTTTACATGTTCTATTCATGATAACATGCTACTCAGTTAAACGAAGTCTCTTCCTTTAGGGGTGCCTTTTCCTTGTGAAATTGGTTCGCAATGAAACCCTAGAGACCGCCACACGTTAGGAATGCGTATTACCCTAGCTAACCTCTTTACGGAATTGAATTACCATCGCGTGCGGTCCAGCGGCTAAAATAAGATGTTCTCTCGAAACTAGAAGCCGTTACTGATGCGACCGTCCCTATTGCGGGGGACGTCCCGATTTACATAAGTCTGGTGACACGATTGCCCCTGATCAGTATACATAATTTAAGTTATAATCGATAAGTTTAAAAAGATACCGCATTATCGTGAATTAGAGTTATTTTGATTTACGGGTCAAGGTTAATTAAGGCTTGCAATGCAAAACAGCAGTTTTGGAAAAAGGTTAAGTAAGGGAAATAGGGTAACAATCTATTGCTCTACACTTTCTTAGAATTTTCCGTAAGCAAAGTAGAAAAACACCCTTAGTTCTTTTATCAATAAGGAAAAGTAGCCTAATTTACGGTCAGGTAAATAAAAATACAAATATCACATACATTGATCTGACTCCTAGGTAAGTAGCTTAAGCACTTGTGTTACAGATATCTTGTGTTACGGATCTCAGAAACAACAATGGTATTACAAATATATACTTAAATATTGGATATTGACACGCAGACACAGAACAAACACAAGTATTTGTCACACGAATGTTTGTCCTGGGTGGGAATCGAACCCATAACTATTGGTGCATGGGGTAGGGTCACAACTGAATGCGACATCAAGCCAGTCATAAAAAGAGAAATCTATCTATCTCATCGTAAGATTTCTCTCTCCTTCAATGTTAGTGACATTGTCTCCTACAATGTCACAACAACCTCCAACGTGATTTAAATCACTGAGATGGAAATTTTGCAGAGATAATCCTTTAAATGTTCTCAAACTAAACGGTCGTTTAACTGTCCCGATTTGACTAACACTCCACAGTTTGTTCAAACTTCCGTCCCGAAATTGTCTAAACTGAACATAAGAGCCGTAATTACCGATAATAATTTGCGTCCGCGCACCGCAGCCCGGCAATTACGCCGAAGCCGCGGGATCGAATTAATTACCGTGCGCGATGGACGCCGGACCACGTACACGCGGCTAATCTAACTGTTTTGACACACTCGTAGTAGATGACATCAGTACACCACCAATTATATGTCAGCATGACATACTTTTTATAATCTGTCAAAATACTTCTGTGACACATTGGCCAGAGAAGTGTTACTAATAGTCCAAGAAAATAGGCCTTTAAATACGAATTTTGAGGTAAATACTTGAATTTTTGATATAAGTTACTTTGAAAGATTTAAAAACGAACTGTAAAAGTTTTTTGTAAAATCGCCCCCGAGAACATTTGAAAAAAAAAAAATATAAATCGAGCCTAGGTATAGTTATTTAATATATTCGTAACTTTTTTATATTTTTTTCATAATAACTCTTCACTTTTATGTCATCTGTTCGCTTCTATGTTATTTTATTTTGTGTTTTTCTCATTCTATTATTAGGTAGGTATATCTCTCGAATCACTCTTTTAAAAGCTCTCTTGTTCTTATTAATTCTTTTAGCAACAGCTTTACTAAATTTTGTACAGAAATACGTAGGTGTGATACCACTGTTTGTTTAGCATACTCGACAGATAAATGTTACATGAATTCGACATGATTTGATTTATAGTAAGTACAGATTTATGCTTTAGCTAGACAATGAGGGTAAATGTCGCTGGTAAACCTGAATGTTCAGATAGTCATGATTACCAAATTTTTGGACTCCCTTCACTTCACTGCAATATAAAAACTAAATTCGTCAAATTATCGTCCAACTAGACGTCTAAGAACTAAATAGCTATCTAGAAAAATAAAAGTATAATAATGTGTTTCATACTATTCCCAATGAAAAACAAATGATAGGTCAGGTCAGCAGGTGACAGTCGTCATCGAACGGATTAATCATTGAAGTGTGCTGCAACTTTGATGTCATTCCAACGTATCATGTTCCCGAAGGCCTCGCTCTAATTGGGTTAATCAGGGCAATGTCAGGGATTGAATTAATTATGCCATACTACACGCCGATAAACTTCACATCAATTACGCTGACACAAGCTGAAACAGACAACTAAGCCGTTCTCAAGGATCCCTTTTCTCGGAGACTCTTTGAAGCGCTCTCGAAGTTCGTCTCACAAATAAACACCGTTCCACTTAATGAGGTAATGTTTATCTATTAATAGGACATCCTGGCCTTTGCCATTAGCATAAGACTATTATTTTAAAGCGTTATTTACCAATCAGTGTAATGGTGTACACCGTGGTTACTTTTTGTGCAGGAAGATATAAAGTAAATTCCGATAGCAAAAGATAATTTGTTGTTGTCCGTAATATGTGTGTATATATCTTAAATAATGTCTTAAGTAATGTAATGAGATCGGTGGTAGCTCAATGGTAAGGACTCGCGCCTCTTAACCGAGGAGTGCGGGTTCAAACCCGGGCACGTACCTCTGGATTTTTCAAATCTATGTACGTATTTATACCACTAGCTCGACGGTGAGGGAAAACATCGTGATGAAACCTGCAAATTCAAACAACTTTGGATTTGTAATCATGATCCATTAATTGTCTGGTTCCCCTATCTCAGAGTTACGAAGGTCAGATCGGCAGTCGCTTCAATGTAATTACCAGACTCGCTAAATCCTGGATCATGGTCTAAGCGGACCCCGTCTAAGCACGGGATATAACGCTAGGAAGAAGATGATGATATCTTAAGTAACGTCACCGAAAGTACCACGTAACTTATATACGACATCATCCTATAGTCATCTCACTACGCTATTAAAAAATCAAGACTATTACAAACCGAGTCTGTTGGACGGACTAGGGTCTCTGAGCACGCAACACCCAGCTCTGAGGAAGTTGGTACATCCACTTTCAGTACGAATATGTAATGTTCGTAAATATGAATTAGCAATATAGTTAATGTATGTAATGTATAATGTTGCAAAATATTATCTACACTTTAATAAATAAATAATATTATAAAGCTGAAGAGTTTGTTTGCTTGAACGCGCTAATCTCAGGAGCTACTGGTCCGATTTGAAAAATTATTTCAGTATTAGATTAGATAGCCCATTCATCGAGGAAGGCTTTAGGCTGTATAACTTTAACAATAAACGGGTAGTATGTAGTACAGGAGCGTCAAGTAGCGCGCCTTGCTTCACTCGAAAATTAATAAAAGAAAGTTATTTTAAAGTTACGTGAACAATTACTATGAAGAATCTGAGTGAAAATGTTTATGCAATGCTCTTCAAATACTTAGATGGCATAACTAACTTGCTAATTGGAGTACTAGCAAAATTCCTTTGTTATTAAATACCTAATTTTCAACTGAATACATAAATATTCTATATTTGAAAGCAAACAGAGAGGAACGGACGGACGGAAAGGAAGAATACCGTTTGCTTGTTACAGCAAATGACATATAACTTTATATTCGGAACCAAATAGACATTGTCTAACACAGCGCTGCGCCCCGCACATCCGCTAACGATTTAAATTCTAAATAAATTCTCCAGACAGCAACACATGTGTTAACTGATATCTCCAAAATATATTAAAGGCCACATAGTGCATTGGAGAATTCAAAGCGCCACGCTTTAATCATTACCGACTCAATCAGCTAATTCCATTTTGCTGCGCCATTCTCAGTAAATTCAAAGAGCTTACGCGCTAACCTGCGCTTGAGTCAGCTGCGTTGACGCAGTAAAGTTTCTGAGTTGCCCATACAGCATTAGCACATGCGAGCGTCTAAATCATGTACCTGCGGCTTCGAAGCCAATTAGCGATGGGTGTATCGAATTAATTACTCGCTACACGCTGATAGGCGGCTGTTTGCCCGCACACCGGCCTGAATCATCTATCCGTATTCAATGGAGTTTTGATTATCGACTCTGAATTTACATATTATATTTTAACTGGCGGGTAGGTTAGAGTTCGACTCTGCGGTTGAACCTGTGATTCGATGACACGAGAACATTTTTAAACCGTATGTATGCAATTAGTAGTCTTTTATGACGTGATAGACAAGTTGCATAATCTTTTTAAGAGCCTGACCAACATAGAATACTGAACCTACGAGGTTTATTTACAGTTGCCCTGCTTCGTTATTATGATATGAAAGAAAAATTCACTGACATTATTATTTATTGAAAAAATCTTCATAACAAACATCATTTGATAGAGAAGTTTATTGATGTTCTATTTTTTTATTGTCTTTTCATTGGTAGATTTTCACAAATAGAATTTCGTTATAAGCACCTCTAAGAGGCGAGTATATTTCAGTCCGTTAAAAGCAACCATTCTTTCGGCGGGTCGTCCGTCGGCGCGCGCGCATGCCCACCGCTTGCGCAACGCACCGACTCAAAACAAATTCGAGTGATTACAAACACGCGCGCTTACGAGCGATACAAACCTTTCAGCCGCGAGAAAAACGAGCCAAAGTTGCTCTGGGGGAATATCAAAACTGTATCGCAACAAATCAGTATTTGTTTTACCGACTACAGAAAAGGAGGTGGTGGAATGTATCCATTTAAATTTTTTTTTCAGTAAAGGTATGGTAATGGTTTTACTTGTTGGGATTCAAGTTGTGAGAATGTGACAACTCCAATACAAAGACATGAAATGACGTTCTTCATCTGGGTGCAATTCCTGAAAATTCATTTTAATCTATTATTATAGTGAGGATAAGGATACTTTTTAGCGATACTTAACAAACCGCGACGATGTAACGCGAAAACATTAACAACAACATGATCGCGATCGTGGCATCACGCGTCACGACGAGCGACCGCCACGACTCACATCAAATAATAAAATAAAACCATTTCGTTTTCAATTTCGCAACGTAATAATATCAGTTTGAATATTTACGAAGTAACCAAAGCTAAAGCAATTTATGCAGACAAATTCCCAGCAACACTTGCATCGTAAACCCGGCTCTGCGCCGTAATTCGGTAGCTGAAAAAACGTAAATTCAATGAATTTATATTAGCGGTGTCCTCCGCGCCGTAAATATGACCCGCTATCGATATGACTCATGCAATAATGTATGAGAAATGACGAGTAAGTACGAACGAGAAATGGTATTTTGCTTTCAGCGGAGCGGTATAAAGTTTCAAAGGGCGTTTAGTTGCTATAATAGGCACTGTACTTAAGTACATAATATATATATGTGTATTTAATGTGTGTTAAATGTTATTTTCGTGCAATTGAGAATGTTGAAGAGCATGAACGTGTGAAATGAATCTTGATACTGCAGTAATTCTCTTATGGCAACATAAATTATTCCTCTCTATAGAAAAACTTGAAACAATACTTGAAGAGCAACAAAATAAAAAAAAAGTTGTTATGTATCCATTCAATAATTGTATTTGTGAAGTGGCCATATGTAAAGAATTTTGTTATTTGGAACGACATAACAATAAATGTCAAATCAATTTAAAAAAAAATTATGGCCCAATCTGCAATGAGACCTGGTTACAGTTTAAAAGTCGGTATAAGTACAATATACCGGACGACAGCGTTAAGCGGGTGCAATAAAAAAAAGTTAAACAGATTATGGCACATGGCAGGAGCTATTGGCTGATACGTATTGCACGGCAGTGTCCCGCCAAGTTCAGAAAAATAGACGGGGAAACTGTTGTGTGTATATTTAGCTGCACGAGCCCTTTCGTGCCCTATTTCCCACCATATATTTCCATATTTTGCCCGATAAAGCCGGATTCTTTTACAGAATACGGGGCCTTTTGAATTTTATGTTACAATGTTATTTGTTTGGCATTTTAGGCTTGACGGTCAATAGTCTGGTGCTAAACTTCGCACCTTTTAGATATACCACGTTTTGTCCTACATAAGAACTTGGCTTGTTTTTTACATTTATATTTTCGGTGCGATATAAACGGTCTTATTCAGGCCGTCATAAACGACTGGTTTTGAGGAGCGTTTACGGCTTCGATAACTATAAATTAGATAAGTGCCGCGCCGGCCTATCGGCATATTTATGAAGTTTCGTCGAGAGCCGCGATAGTTGCTGGGGCTAAGTTCGGGCCAATTAACATCCGTGGAGATTTGTGTATATTGTGGCGTCTAAGTGCTAAATGGACGGCAAACACATTTTCTACCTGACGCGGACGATAAGTGGTTTTAGGAGCCTACGACACGGACGTGAATTTTGTATGTAAGTAAGACATACACGTTCGTTCCAAATGTGGAAGTGCTAGAGTTAGATTGTTGGATAAACAATTAGCAGGGAGAATGAATTAGCGCATTGTAGAATGTATAGCTTGACGGCTATAGGTCAATTAACGTCATCTGTTGACTCTTATAGGAACTGTAGTCGAGCAAGACATAGATACACAGATATAATCCAGTAGTCCATTATGTTAAAAGTCAATGTATTTAAGAAACATGTAATAATTTAAATAACCTTTGTACAGACTGACTTTTACCAAGGTTTGCTTCAATAAAAAAGATAAATGGGTATCCATCCTCACATACTTTCAAGTTTATAGTTTTAGCAATTGTAGCCGAGAAAATATTATCCGAAGCTTTGTAAAGATTTATTCAAAATCTGACTGAGCCAAACAAGAGAGTCGTAAAACCGCCGTAAAAGCAACTTGGCTAATCAAACAATGTCGTTGTTGTCAACAAACAAGTCGGCTCTGTAACGTTGTATTTATAAACGTCTTCGGCGAACGAGCGGAGCGCTCGTTGCCCACGTGGGAAATGTAATAAGAGATAACAGCGGCACTCGTGCGGATAGCGGTGAGGTACACGATTGAGATGTTGGAGATTTAATTTGAGGTTGCGGAAAAAGTTTGTCATAGTGGATTTGTTAATATTTGATACTAAAGCTACAGAAAGATAAAGGAAATTCGGCAGATACATTAGTATTGATTAGATGCCTTTTTTATCTCGCAACAATGAATTAATGGTAGACAATTACACATAGATATATAATTTCAAAGTAAGTGGTTTGCCTGAGACAAATGTATGTTTCAACATCGATTCTTTTCGGGACAAATGCGGAGACCTAACCCCTCCTTTAGCGTTTAACGTAAACCATTTAAAGTAGGTATTCCAATAATGGATGCAAATCCCAGGAAATGCAAATACGATTTATTTTGCAGATATCGCAAGCGTGGTAACAACCACATATAAACGTCATCGATGAATGAGCGGCTTTACCCGCGTGAGAAATTGTAATAAGAGATAAAAATAGCATTCACGCTCCTCGCAATAAAGAAGACGATTGCAATTTGTAAACACTGCTTCAAGTCACACATCCATTGCACAATAGGCGGAGCATCACCGTGCAATAATAAAAATCGAGTATTCATATTCATCGATTACATTACCACTTCAATCAGAGACATGTCGTGATCAACAGTTATGGAATTGACTGATGAATTTAAGTGTCCCTCAAGGATAAACTCGGACCCTATTGTTAAACGCGAGTGCTGTGGGAAATTGCAAGGGAAGAAATGGATGGTTGAGGCTCCTTTGTTGTATCGCAATTATTTGCATTATAATTTGTGTTGCTATCCATTTGGAAATCTGCAGTTTGCCGAACGAGGGTGAATGTGCCCGGGGCGGCCTTTGTAGCTTTGAGCCCTTCGGAGCCCCGAATAATGAAGCGGCTCCTAAAACCGATTTATCTTCATGGATTGTAAATTTTAATAAACGGAAAGGAAAAAACGCTCCGAGTCGTGTCCCATTAAATTGTTTTTTTTTCAAGTATTTCGCTGGCAGAATTAATAATTTTGCATTTGGGACTTAAGTAACGACGCTTGGTTGCAGGTTTTGTATTTAGACGAATTTATTATTGTGTGAATAGCGTTTTTTAATTTAACAAAAAATAAGTTTTATAGTTGCTAAAATTATACATGGAAGAATTTGTCAGTTACGCTTAAACCGCATAACCGATTCAATTTAATATAGCAAATATATAAAGGCAAAAAAAATTAAATCGAACTGACAAGAAAGTAAAGTATTGCTATGTAGTCACACAAGAGCGATGGTAGTAGCTCAATGGTAAGTACACGCACCTCAGAACAGAAGTGTGCGGGTTCAAACCCGAGCACGTACCTATGGATTTTTTATATCTATGTATGTAATCTATGTATCTATGTTAATACCTCTAGCTCAGCGGTGGGGAAAAACGTCGTAATGAAACCTGCGAATTCAAAAACTCTGGTTTTCGGGCTCCCCTATCTTAGTGTTGCGAAGCTCACAACGGCAGTTGATTCAATGTAATTACCAGACACACTAAATCCTGAATCATTGTCTAAGCGGACCCCGTCTAAGGATGGGACATAACGTTAGGAAGATAATATGAAGTTATACTCTATTCTTGTCAGTTCTTTGCAAACATAAGTAAACTCCTTAAGAGAATTAACTGACAGGTTACTCTCTTAGCGTCAATATATTAGATTTATTAGTCGAATACAATTAGCACATCCAAATATATTATTACCACTACTTACCTCATCGTAACGCAACAAAAACGAGTGTAGGTGAAATGGAACTTGTCCTCTAACGAGTAGTGGTTGAATGTAACATGCACTAGAGGCGTGTGGGAGTGCCCGCGGTGCCCGGCGCGAGATTAGCCCGTAATTATTCAAACCACCATTATTAGCGTGATTAATGACGGAACAAAAAAATCTGACAATCGCGTTCATTCATTAACAGTTAATGCATGATTTTGGTTGAATTATTTAATTATTACGTTGGTAGTACACTTTGAATGATTTAAGACTTAAGACTGTTGGTTGTCATGTACTTTGGACTGTATGTCTGTGTGTAGATTGTATACGTAGAATTGAATTAAAAAATCAATAAATTATTTTATGCTAGATATTACCCGAGATTTTATCAGCATAATAACTAGGTACTAATCTTAAGAAAAATTTGAATAATATTCATCTACGAGAACACAAAAATGGAATAAATGTTATAGCAATATCTATATATGTATTTATACCAAATTTCGACACCGTTAATTCCAGTCATTAAAATACGATTGAATAACAACAGCACAAACACAAGGTTTCACATTTAAAATATTAAAGATTGCATTCAAAGCTATCGACTGGGGAATTTATGGTAGAAAATGGTGAGATCTCGAGTGGGCGGATGTGGGCTGAAATATTATAGCGATGTCGAGAACAATATGCGCGATACTGAAGCTGACATGCGCGGCTGCTAGTACACATGTGGCACTTTAGTCATCTCTGTCCTATAACGGTAGGGTCAGGATTATTATGCAGAACGAACATAATGACGGCGGTTTTAGGGTAGGGTTAAACCGTATCTTTCGTTTCGACCGAGGGTTCGAAACATTTTCTTTTTAAAAGGCACAATGATTGAAAATGTGAGTGCGCGAGACAAAACACATCTCTGATGCAGACACAATAGACCTTGATGCTGTCGTAAAAAAGGGATTCGTTAAGCTCTTTTAAACTGAATACAAAAAACGACTTTTAGTTAAATTAAAAGTTGTAAGGAATCGTGACGTGACTGTCGCAAAGTAGCGAGTACAAACTCCGCTGTACAAAGTATATTTATTTTATGGATAGGGATATTTTATATATAGGGATGACGCTAGATGTTTAATGTTACTTCTTACAATAAAATAAAGCACACAGCCTCTAAACTATGCAAAAATAGGTAGTAACATCGAACCTAGTAATTAAAATCTTCTAATCTTCTGTTTTATGAGACTACGAGATACACCTGCGCGCTGTGCGCACACGAACACAGGTAAGTAGTTACAATAACATCTCTCAAACAAATCATTGTCCTCAAGCAATCAGTTCTTCGTAATATATGGCTAGGTATTAAGTATTTTTTAAGGAAAACTGCTTAAGTACATTTGATAATATATATCGCGTCTTCTACTACAAAATGTTCAATAGTGTTATTGTAATGTATTACGTTGTATTTACCATGAAATTAAAAAATATGTCTCTTACTTCATAAACTTGAAAATTTACTTTAAAAATTGCTCATGACGTCATTTTAAAAAAAGAAAACTGGGTTTATAGGGAGTGAATCGGAGCGTGTTGTAAAATACATATACAGATCGATAAGGCGCGCGATTCTGACTAAGAAACCGTTAAAAACAGATTTTGGCCAAAATGGCTTTTACGACGTTTGAAATGAAATGAAATTATCTTTATTTACGTAGAATTAAATAAGCACTTATAAACCGTCAGTAAATACAAATAAACATTTACCACCGAATTTGGAAAGTAGCTCCTACCGAGAAGAACCGGCACGAAACTCGATAATTACTCTTTTCATCGTCAAATTCACAATAAGTATCAATAACAATTATCATATTCTTAAGCTACTATGCTACAAATCTATAAAAGGTAAATATGTATAATAGCAATTACAAATATTTGTCACTTACAAAATCTTTTAAAGTATAATAAGCCTTTCTTATAAGATACTCTATAACGTGACTGGCTCGATAGCGCATTCGGTAGTGACCCAGCCCCATGCGCCAAGAGTTGTGGGTTCGATCCCCACCCAGGATAAACATTCGTGTGATGAATACTTGTGTTTGTTCTGTGTCTGGGTATTAATATGTCTCACTGTCGTTTCTGATATCCGTAACACAAGTGCTTGCTAACTTACCTCGGAGTCAGATCAATGTATATGATGTCGTCGGATATTTAATATGCAATTAAAATCTATGCGTAGGCAGTTCAATTATATTTCCTGGTAATTTGTTAAATAATTTTATGCTTAACCCCCTGTTTTATCCTGGTGGGGTCGATATAGAACCGGTTAGTAGAGATATGTCTACAGTCTCCCATAGACGTCCATTCTAACTAACTAACTAACCAAACTTCACGCCACTTCCCTAGCGGGGTAGGCAGAGAGAACCGAACGACATATTATGGCACGATCCTTACACACCTCACTCGCCTCTTCAACATTCATAATCCTTTTCATACAGGCTCTACGGTTTTTATGACTCCTAACATTACCTTCTTTTAATACACGACCAATCTGGTCGTGGTAGGTGAGCCTGGGCCTGGCGCGGCTCCTACATCCATTGTCGCTCTTTGCTCCTACGTCCATTCTAGTAGAAGTTATGTTCCATAAATCCAGCCGAGAAGGTAAATGAGCGACGGTACAGGTGTACAGTCGATAAATTTTTTTTGACATGTTTGTTCTTATGTCTTTGGGAATAAGGGTTAAAGTATTTAGCTAGTTTAATTGTTAGCATTGTATTTGTCGCCGTGTTAACAGCGGCTGTTATGAAAGACTCCGAGGGTTTAAGCATAATCACAACTTTCCCGACTCTATATAATATGGGTATGTTATATATATATATATATATATATATTTATATAACGTCGCTGGGGTGGTGGCGTTATGTGATGGGTCGTTACATTCCCTAAAATATGGTTGAGTGAAGCGATGGCTGACACATACGTCATGCTTGGGAACAGGTGCCACCTTGGGGGACTGGTCTGGTTAATTTATGCTTAAATTTTGTAAACATCGTTAATTTATATTTTGGTCTCTGATAAGCCGACTTCATGACATGGTTCAGAGGCAAATATGATGAAAATATGTTGTTGAAAAGAGTAACTACCGAGTTTCTTGCCGGTTTCTTCTCGGTAGAAGCAACATTCCGAACCGGTGGTAGATTCATATTATTAGTTGATTTTCCTGTTGAATTGACGATTTATAAGTTTTTGTTTCAAACCTATATAAATAAACAGTATTTTGACTTTGACTTTGACTTTATAATAAATAAAAGGGGGCCAAGGCCAAAAGGGCGGCATAAAGAGGCCTGGAAGCTCACTTTTTATCTACTCGGACAGAAAGTTTTGTAGGTAGCTATACGAGTATATGGTCCAGGATACCTACATTAGGAGCCATCGATCCGGACGTTTCACCAGGGCGCTAGAAAAATCCGGAATTGGTATTGAGTGGAGGCGTAGATGATCGCCTTATAAAACCTAACCAGGGCACCGTTAGCTCACCGGCCCTGAGCACGGCCCATAAAGGCGTCAGCAATTAATATTCCGACGCCATTCCGAGGAACTGCTTAGCCCCGTTCGGATGACGCTGATACGGGGAGCCGCTCGTACCGGGAAGTATTAATAGGCGGTTTATAAGGAGCGCCATTAACATACTGGCGAACGAAAGAAAGTTGCGCGGACAAGTGATACATTCAACCTTTGGTATTATGTTTCTCATCGTCGAGAGTCAAGCATGTCGCAAAGTCTTTAGATAGCATGGAAATACTGTATAAACGAAAACGCTAACATTTATTGTCAGCAAATAAAAAAGTATTCTTATATTAGGTATTCAAAGTACTTTAGATTCGTTTTTTGAAAGCGATTGAACGGGCATATTCAACTACAGACTATTTAAAGGGTCTGTACTGAAAGCCTTTATTGTAAAGGTACCGAACTGAAAGGTACGGCACGGTACGACGCATTCTTAACGGAAAACACCAAAGTTTTTAATTCAAAACGACCCAAAGTTTGATGAATCCAAAGGATAAAGACTTCTTTTTACCGCGAATTATTTAATATATCCCACGGGGTACACAATAGACTGTTTAACAAATCGGAGGGAACCGCCAGCAAAAGCCTAATGCTTATTTTGGAAATACTCGTGTATAGTCAAATACCCTATGTTGGTCTAGACCAAGATAGGGATTAAAAGTGTGTACCAAAGTAGTGTCAACATTGGTGCAGTTATTTCACTCGGCACCACGTGTCCAATACTTTTTGCCATTGCACAGAGACTGACGAGGGCATGTTTGGGCGCAGGAGCAAGTTTCACGCCATTAATTCGCGAAGTCGTCTCGGGCCGCTTTGAGCGACGCAGATTGAGTGGCCAGATAGAGGCGGCAAGTAAAATACTCGCAGACACTTATATGTACAGTTGACGGTCTCTTCGTATCATGCCAAAAACCAACATTTATAATTCTTAGAATCAATACTACTACGGGACTAAACACGAATGCGACACAATTGAACATCTGACCGCTGTCGTTGCAACACGGCCGAAACGTCAAGCTGTAAGTACTCATGTACTTTATAATGCATCGCCTTATATCCCGTCGGTATTGATTCTAATGATAATGCAGGGCGAATGTTGAAAATCATATTTTACAATTATTTTTATTCAAACTAACTAAACTTTACGCCACTTCCCTAGCGGGGTAGGAAGAAAGAACGGGATGCCATATGGCACGATTCTTATTCCTTACACACCTCACTGACTTCTTTAACATGATTCTTTTCATACAAGATCTACAGCTTTTATGGCTCCTAACATGACAACATCATCTTCTTTATTCAAATTAAATACAAAATACCGTTTCGAAAAACAGCATCTCTATTGAGCAGAAACCAACCAGGAACTCAATATTTAAACCAACATTTCCAATGATTTTTTAACATAATGGTAAGCTCATACGTATGTATCTTTATAAAATCACGCCCATAATCCCCGAAAGATTAGGCAAAGACAAAGGGACAGCAGGCACCTCTAACCACATTCTATCAAAAATAAAACTGGGCTGGGATAGATGGAAAATTGTGAAAAAGTAGTGATAAGTGGCTAGCTTGTCGCCTACACAATAACATACCCAAAACCCTTGTATGTGTCTAGAAGAGTGGAATAAAGTTATGAATCGCTAGAAATCATTCTATTTGCATTTTCTTGCAGTTTTAACAGTTCATAATTTTTATTTGTAGAGCCATTTGTATCTTATTTACTGTAAATCTTGGTTTGTCTTGGTATGTCAGTTTGTACGTAGGGACCGTCGCATATGATGGAGAATTGGTTTATTACATTTGTAAACGTAGCTCGTGTACTCGTGTAAAGGATACGTATTATGTGAACGTAATCCAAGAAGCTTTCTCACCGCGCGACGCGGTCATGTAATATAACGAATAGAAATGTGGATGTAATGAGATTTTGAGAACCTGTATGTATTCATTGCGGGAACAATTTAAAGCCGTTACTTGCGTATTTTTATGCTACTTGTTATTTTGTATCCTTTCAAGTCCTTCATAACGGAAAATATAAATGCTAGCAAGTATGCAAATGTCCTTCTAAAGGAAATTCGAATAATTTTGTATGTTGTCACCAAAACTCAAAAGCGATGTTAATTTTTTTTTGGTTTGATGTTATGGAATCAAACTTGCCAAAATTTTTCAATACGTTGCATTTAGTTTAAGACGTTGACTGATGAATTGTAGCGAGCATATATATACAGTCCGATTAACGTTTTTTCAACTAATTTCACTCAATGCTGGATAAGCCGTACTTATAGCATGAGTAGTAAAAGCGTGTGCGCCATAGGGGGCCCGTGCTTGGGGGAGTAGGCGCTGCAGAGGACCCCGCGCTTTGGACTAGGATAAATAATCAAACTCCAAAAGACCATTCATTTATGTCGTTTGATAAACATGTGTCAGCGCCAGACCTAGGGGTCTAATAGTCCAGACTTGTTACATTATATTTCGACGAGTTTCGTCTTAAATATTTGCAACATGTCCGACTTTGATACAGTCGGCTTCAAATGTTGCTTACTAAATTTCTATTAATTTGGAGCGCGTCAAACGGTGTCGTGTGCGTAGCTAAGTGTTTGCGCGTATATGGTGTTCCGATTAATAAGTGACATGTAGCGGAACGCAACATGCGCGCGCGCACGCGCATACTAACAGCTTAATCGGCGCAATAAAGAAAGCCTGTGATGAGGCCTAGGGGTGGCCGCTGGCTAAACGCAAGCTATGTAGGTATATAGATACTTTTTATTGAATCTATCGTAAATAAAAATGAAACTACGCCAGATACAAGTAGACTCGATTTTAGTTAAAGACGCAATCAAGCAAATCAAAATAATGTTTAACACATTTTCATGAGGAAAAAAACATCGCCCATTGAGACTAATAGTAAGAAGTTCACAAAATTCCGGAACAGGATAATTATCAAACACCCGACTCTCCATCAAACAATTGTGAGTTTGCGCAATAGACATTTGTAAATGCATAGAATCAAGTTTCTATATATTACCCCACTGAAGACAGAAACTGGCCCTACAGTATGCATAGAGAGCCTATGGGCATTGGCAACACTAAGAGATATCACACCTTGATATTTTCACCAAGAGTATATAAACATGTTTTTAAAATTATACTGCAATGGTCTACAAAATAAAACTGTCAACGGCCAACTAGTTTAATATTTAAAACAACTTACATAATGTTCGGCCCGTAGGTATATTTCATCAGAAACACGATTCCGTTTCCCCTCAAATCGTATGAGGGTCAGCCCTACCTCCGGTACGAAACGCATACATTTTGTATGAATTAACGACGTAATCACATACTAATCAGCTTGGAGCAGACACCGTGACAGCTGCTGTGTTGTAAACAATACTTTTCCAATAAAGACACATTGAAAAAAAAAGCAATAAATTGTTGTCATAAAGCACATCCGATATTTCTTTCTTTTTCTTCACAACATAGCTAGTACAATGCATTAGGATAATGCATGTTGACTTTCGAAAAAACTTGGTTCGGAGTAACATTCAGCTAGAAACTTGTTTCGCTCAAAGGTGCAACGAATTATTTAATGGTTGATAAGCACATTGATTTTTTTAACTTACATTGAACGCTCTTAATACTTAAGCAATGCTATAGCCGAGAATTATATATTTTTACAGTTTTAACGTATATAAGTATGTACCAATGTTTGTATTTACCCAGCGTAGCCCGTGGAACTATCGATTTTGATATAGATTTTGCAAATAGTATTTATGATAAACAACCATATTTATCAACATAAGATCGTGCATAGATTTTAAAATAAAAACATCTGCATCATTATGTTAGTAATATTTTTTCTTACTTTCTATCTAAACTTAACTGCATGTATGACTACAGGTATTTCAATGAGTGAAATGATTAAAAAACTTAGCATTACGGATAACCGACCCGACCCAGCAAAGAAATGTTAATTAATTTGCGATTATCATCTGGCTTGCAACAAACGCCCAAAAATAATTGCAGTGAGCACACTTGTAATTATCTATCTCGGAGATGACGCGAGATAAGTCGCGATAGCTCACAGATTCGCGCCTCGAGGCACAGCTAGGGCTCCCCACTATTTGTACGAGAAAATACAATGAACAGTATTTTACAAAAGAAACATATTTTGTTGTTTTGACATTTGAAAAACACATTGACTGTTCGTTCTGAAACTGAAATGAAGTTTGTACAGACGTTTACTTTTTATACAGATTTTACGGCTCCGGATACCAGCGGACAGAAAAACAGTATTTGGATTCAATTTTTTACACATCAGTAAAAAGTATTAACGAAGGAAAAAAAGTATAATACTGTTTGTAACAGTATGGTTGGAAACCCTAGGCTCACAGCGTGTCGAGATTCGTAGATACGGAGAGATAAATCACAGCAACACAGTTCACATAGTTGCTTCCCCGGGGTTTGTTACAAGAACCGTTTTTTGGTGGCTAATGGCTTCTCGGCAGATGCAGCTAGGAACGCCCCGAGACCGAACCGAATGGGCCGCTAACGATTGTAACGAAACTTAAATATGCACTATTTATATATTCTTTACTAAACTAAACAGAAGTCAATGCCATACAAACTGTACCGATCTCTGACACACACATTACATGCGTTAACAGCTCGTAAAAATAGTGTTGAAACGCAATACTTCCACGGACTTTGTATGACAAATCTACGTTGTGAGTCACAGCATAAGGTTTCAATGTATATTCTAACTTTATAAGTTATTAAATATACTTTTCTTACTTAAACGTTTTAAATATGGCGTGATCAAAAAGAAACCTGGTTGTACCTATTTGATTATGGTATACAAAGACATTTGTTTGTTAAGTATAGACGATGGCCGAGTATACGTTTGTCAAAACGGCAGACAACTTGCTCAGTATAAATTGTACTGTGACATGTAACATATACAATGTGGCATTTCAGAATTCAAACACATTAAATAACATTTTGTCATAAAAATAAGCCTATTTAATGCACCAAAACCATTTAAAAGTTAAATTCAAAGGAAATCCAAGAATAATCGTCTAACCAAATAATGCAACGCTGGCCGTCTCGACAGACGGTTAATTTTAATAAAAAGGACCCCAACCTTCCAACTTCTACGGACGTAAAATATTGACTGCACGAACCCCGACCGCAAGATAATAAAAAAGTAATAACATACACAGACAAGACTTGCATCAAAATTGTAAATACGCGCCGACCACATCCGACTGGCGGGCGCTGCGCTCGATGTTTATTTAAATTACTAGCTGTGCCCTGCGGCTTCGCCCGTGTGGAATTCTATTAGAGAGACCGTCCCCTATGAGGGAAAACATTGTGATGACACGCACGCACATCCAAAATAACATGGATGTGGAACCATGTTCCATCTTGCCCGGTTCCCCTGTCTAATGGTTACAAAAGTCACATAAGCACCCGATTCAATGTAATGACCAGACTCGCTAAATCCAAGATCACAGTCTAAGCAGACTCTATCTAAGCACGGGCCATGACGCTAGGAAGATGATGACAGACACAGTGTCTGTCATCATCTTCCTACTATCGTCAAGAATTATTTTCCGGAACAAAAAGAAGCTTCTGTCTTACGAGTTCAAATGTTTATATTAGATGCTCATTGCGGTATTTTTCAAACATTTACAATCCTTTGCAGTGCACCAACACGTTTTATATAAGCATGACTGGCCCGTTGGTCGAGTGGTCAGAGACCCTGGCCACGAAACCAAGGGTTGCGGGTTCGAATCCCGCTAGGGGCAAATGTTTCGTGTGATGAACATGGACATTTGTACTCGAGTCATGGATGTTTATAAACGTATTTAAGTATGTCTATCCGTTCACCTAGTATCCATAGAACAAGCATAAGCTTAGTTTGGGACTAGGGAATTGGTGTGTCAGTCTGGAGAATTTATTTATTATTATTTATTAAGTTAACACATCCAACGCAGTACACAGCATGTCAGTAAATAACAACTTGAAACCCGTTCCAGTTCTCATTATACCCAATAAATATCCGATCACATCGACCTCCGCTGAGTCGGCATGGCTGTCCGACATATCCCTTTAATTAACGTTCATTACAGCACTCGGTTTGAGCGTGACGTCAAACCAAACGAGCATACGTATAGCACATTCGCTGTAATAACTTAATACATCTGTTTTCTTTGCGAAAGTGGTGTAATTTTCCACGTAACACATCGCTTGACAAGTGATATTCTCGTGAGAAGATTAATGGGGGCTGGGACGAAAATAAAGGAATATTTATAGGTAAAACTTGTACACGAGCGGTGTCTGTTGTTTTTGGCACCTTCTAGTTAATTTATGGTCCCTAGTATATACTTAGTATTACAATAACAGCGCGTTTAGATATTCCGGAGTATCATCTATCATATTTCCAGTTACATTTCTCTTGTTTCCTGTTACGTCGTTTCTCGATTCTTGGGGCTTTTGATCAAATCTTACTTGTATTATAAACGTGAAAGTTTATGTGAATGTTTGGTACTCTTACACGCAAAAAGTACTGCATGGATTTTAATAAAACTTTACAATAGTACAGCTTATAAATTAGAATAACACATAAGCTATGTTTCATCGATGTACCACGCAAGCAAAACCGCGGGAAGAAGCTACATTTATACGCACGAAAGGAAATGCTTAGTTATAAAAAAATTACAATCGGCTGGTTACTTTTGCATTACATATTTGAGGACAATATTTTGACTTGTAAAATTATGTAAAATAACGCGACAATCCCACATGACCAGTAGGGCAAAAAGATGATATTGAATGACTTTGACCTAAATTATCATCATAGACGTAAGCTCGGATTATAGAACAAAAGGTTTTGTTCTATACCTTTTGTTCTATAATCTGAGGACGTAAGGCATCAAAATGTACAAATAAGGAGTGTGTTGCAATTAATTTAGTGGTAATTTTAGAAGATAGTTCAACTATAAATGATTATGTTCAATGTACAACTACTGCATCAATAACCACCCGAGTATATAATGTTTTCTCCAAGTTTTCAAGTTTCTTTTAGAAGTGCGCTTCGCTCCCATTCACGACCTTATTTATGGTAGTCAGTGTCACAAACCCAGTTCGGAAATATGATCCGGTCGCGTCGTTACGGAGAACGGGGACGTGACGTTGTCGCAATGTGAACACCGAGAAATGGGACAATAAAACTCGTGACACATTGTTGTATTTTAAAATCCTGTCTACTTACAAATCCTTCTTTGTAATGAATCAGGTTAATAGAAGAAAAAGATAAAAAATAACTATTGTACATAACTAGCACCTTACGCAGAAAAATCTTGTACATCTGGAGAGAAGTCTCATGGAAATATTATTTTAAATTCTATCTTAGTACTGCATTATCTTCCATATCGCATTAATATCCCAATGTCTCTTTAATTTGAAATAACTTTCGTTTTAGTTACATAACATTTAAAGAAGGATAATTAACATACTTAATTATGACCATTTGTGTTTAGACAATCTGTTTATCTGTATATTACCATCTTAGTTATGTAGGTATTTTTAAAAAGCACAATTGATGTACAGGATTTATTATAGCCAACTGAAACTGCGATTGCTGGCATTAAAATCTTTTCACACCCTCTTTTTCAAGCGAGATCGAATTGACCCTTTATTTCCGGGGTCTGCTCTTTTATTATTTGGGCCACCGTTTTTGCAAGCGCCTACTTGTGTACAGAAATGTTGTATAGGCTTATCAGCCTCGTACCCGGATTTACGAAATTTTACAATAAAAAGAGGGGCCGAGTTCAAAAATTAAGGTATTTAAGGGGGACTTATACAGGTATAGCATTCAGTCTAAGAAATAACTCTGGCCGGACAAGATACGCATTAAACATTTCATACTGCTCTTATGGCTCTCGGTGTATGTTGAGTCTAAGTATAATGGAACGAAAGTGTGATTGTTTATAGCACTTACTCTAAATTTTTAACTAATAAATGAATACGTATACAATTACGACAAACATACTTTTTTCACTCAACGGCTAGTCTATCTAGAAAGCTCTATATACCTACCTGTTCGGTAGCTCGATGCATAAGTCAGGTTTTATGTAAATATGTACAAGTAATACACAAACAGCTGCTAAATGGGTACTAATTATCCGAATTAGTGTCCCTCCTGGGACATGTAACGGGACAGTTCGGAATGGGACACGCTCCAGTAAGCGCGAGCGGGACCCCTACTCTCATAACGGTTGGTCGATTTGATTCGCTCAGCCTATTTAGCAAATACGTAATTGAATATGTGATTTTTTTTGTGAATAATTCGGATTACCGATTTTTAATCCGTCTCGCTCAAGTTGCATTATATATAAATCCTTTCAAATTCTTTTTAATTTGAAATACATCGAAACTACTCTGCTTCGATAAAAAAGGGTGATTTATAGAACGCTGTTATTATTGAATTCACAACTTCAACTGAAATATTTTATTATTACATAGTACCTACTGTTTAAAAATGTGAATCATTAAAACCAATCGCAGTCCATATACGTGAACATGCAAAATACAATTTGACATTATCTCATTAATCATACACAAATAAAAGTGATAAAGAGAGATACTGAGCACGGTTTTTATCGCCTTTTCCCTTATTTGATCACAAATACATAGTAATAAGATACCAAGTGGCAATAACATAAAAAATTTAAAGCTTTTAAAATACCAATGGTTGACATTAAAATGCAATCTGCAGTTTAAGCGGAGGTGACATTAAGTCGGCCGCTAATTACACAATGCGGACCAAACCCGTTCACTTTCAATATCAAAGCCGAAAGGTTAGCCCGTGGGGACACCGCGACGCCGGCAGGTTTTGCTGTGCACGCGCACATATTTTAGGCAACTTTCTTTTTATTTTGCAATCGATCAAAATATCCGCCGAGTACACATTAAACACCTGCAATTTCCTTCAAATATTGTAAATGTTATTCTCGCCAAATACCCTTTTTTATACGTGAGGAATGCATTTACGCACCGTCCAAGTAGATCTGAGTAACAGCCTACAAGGGTATCCTAACGGACAGGGAATGACACGAGTTGTCGTCTTCTCCGAGGACGATTGAGTAATAGAAGGCTCCCCCGCCAGCGCCCACGACCCCACAGACCCTTTT
The DNA here is from genome assembly GCA_951394215.1 of Glyphodes perspectalis. NCBI lineage: Eukaryota > Metazoa > Arthropoda > Insecta > Lepidoptera > Crambidae > Glyphodes > Glyphodes perspectalis. The sequence continues at coordinate 317,520 of OX596216.1, forward strand.
AGTCGCCTCAGGAGTATTCGCATCTTCGCCAAATACTACTCTAACTAATACATAATATAAATTCTAAAGTAGGTTGGTTTGTTTCCTACGCCTAAGATGTGAAAACGAGCTTAATAAAACTGCATTCGGTCAAGAACGCTTTTATAACGATAAAGCGGGTCATCTGATTTTCATGAAAGTCGATTTAAATTTAGCAATATCGAATTTCTTCACTCCCATTTCACTCGTATCATCTCACACTATCTAGGCGTGTATCTATTTTCTTATATCCAATTAGTGCAATAAACTAGATACTATTTTAATATAGCTTAAACGTATAAATAACTTATGCTGACAGCTTCGCTTGTTAGTTTCAAATTCACATTGCAGTCTGCAAAATAATCATACTTATACACTTGTAATGTGAGAAATGTTAATTCTATAGCGTCAGAAAACCTTAAGGTATGTCAAATTAAGATCCGGCTGAAAATGTGAAAGTCAATTTTAAATTGGATCTATTTATTAGTGCTCGCATAAAAAAGGAACAATTAAAATCTACATTCACACTCTCACGTTTGTGATGTTAGTAATCTTTCAATGATATTATTTACTTAAATATAACTAATCTTATCATTTCAGATACCTATTGTCATCGTGAAACACAACCGTCTTGACAAAAGGCTATAGGAAAAATGTTAAAATGTTGGTCATATTGATTTAAATAAACAAAACCAATTATATATTTATGGGTTACGGAAGACTTTTAATCACAATCTTAACACACACTTAACGTCACATTTTGAAACCTGTCGATGCATAATTTATTTTAAAAATACGAGTATGTTCTCAGAATAAATTAAATAATGCATATTACCGTATAGGTAAATATATTTATCAGTTGAACGTGTCACAAGCGGCAGGGCTATTAAAATGTGTCTACCACAAAAACCTAATCAAATATGCACTCCGAACGCAATGTTACAAGGAACACAGGTATGACAGACTAATTATCTTTTACATGTCAGCACACAAGATATGGCAGCATTCGTTTATTTTTTGTTCTAAATGTATTTTTGACGAAGAAATACTTAGACAAGTATTCAATTTTCACTTTGAAAAAATGTATCGTTAGTCAGTGAATATGCAAAACTGTGACATCACACTTTCGCATTTCTATACAAAACCAATGGATGGGTGGAAACCATTTTGGCAGGTCATGCAGAAATTGATATTGTCTAATTTTTTGAGGCCTTTTTGACTAAGTGAAACTTAGGTTGCCCAAAACTTATACACTGTTCAAGATAAAGCATCGACAGGTGGCTCACGGGGCGGACAATTAACCGAGTAGCTGGAACACGTTACGTTTTTCTCCACATTCTATTCCGGCCCGGCTGAATAGCGCGATTGTCTATAACTGCGGAGCTATTGTGCCCCGGTAATATTTCACAGAGTTATTCATTTCCCTTCGCCGGAGCAGAGACGTAGTTGGGGATTCAAAGAAAACCTGAACTCAATATCTTGGCTTGATCGCTTGTGTTAACGACATTCATAACCTTTTTTTATTAATAATTCCAATTACGAATTATCGGCTTACCAGCAACACAATCAGGTGAAATTAAAATCGAGGAAAGTTATAATACGTTTTATATCACTTGCAAAAGAATATAGATAATTCTATATGTGTCAAACAGATGTACTTATGGATTTATCTTATCATTCCCATCCGCATGATCAAAATATGAAATTGTTCACTCGCTTTGGATTTCCGTTTCAAATCATTGATTGTCAAATATCATTGACAAATAAAATATGTAAAACGAATCCAAAAAAAGAAATCTTTTGTTACGGAATAAGTTACAATAAATAAATTGTATAAAATATGTACTTAACAGCTTATTGAGGTCTTAGTCCAGCCCTGTCCCGACCCGCGGGACCACAAAAGAATTGAAATATCGATTCACAGAACGCAAACGCTATTCCACTACTTATTTCTTTGTGCACCGCCGTACCCTGCATTACTTACCTCGCTATGGAACATGACACATGACAGGTAAAATTTCGCCCAGCTTAGGGCAGGTTCAGACTACCCGGCCGTCGCTAATCCTCGTTAAACCGCCCTAAAACGTGATTCTGTTTATCGTTTAAGCCGACGCAATAAGGTTCAAACTCGTGAACGCCGATTTCGGGCGACAATGCACGTGATGTAGGTGACATGTCACATGCAGCAGTGTTGCCGGCGGTGTCAAATGTCTGTAAATGGATTTATTTGTGGACTATTATTGGGAGCCCGGCGTTATGCACCTTTTGTCGACATCCTCTGTCGAATAGCATTGTGAAGGATAAGTGAAATTAAACAATGTATCTATCTATGTAGTAGATAGCCCCGTATCTGCTGACAGGCGAAATATGAGTAATGTTTGCGTATCGAATGGCGGAATCGAAGGAATGGTATTCTATACTGCCGGATGTTACTACTTGCTTGACATATTATATCTTTTTAATAGGGTTTGCACGTAACTTGGCACACATGCATGCAGTTTGTTCTGTTATGACGAATATCGTGAGTCTCACGGATTTATAAATTTTCCAGAATAAAAAAAAATATATGCTTTCCTTAAGGAGCCAGCAAACTTTATCACAATCAGTATAGTAAAGGTCAGATAATGTCAAAGATATACATATTGCGTCCACACATTTAAAACATTAGGAAAAAATATGTAGCACACCATAATATATTTTTAATTTAAAATAATACATAATAATACTACACTATAGTCTGTGCCCAGCATCATGTTATATACCTATCGTAATCAAAACGCTTTATACAACCATGTTGGTATGTGACTACACGACCATAAATAATGCTTACTTTATAATTTACAGTTGCCTTAGAAAAATGTCGGTACTCGAAAAAAAAACCTAACACCTTTCTAATACGGAAATGCTGCATTAAAACCTCAATTCGCAAGTAATTAGCAATAATTAAATACAATTAAAGAGATCATTATAGAATCCGCTTAACTTTCATTGTAAGTGTATAAATTAAAGATAAGTGAATGATATTTAATTTGCTTTTATCATTAAATCATTATCATTCTTCTTCATTCTTAGCTCATGGTCTATGATACAAGCACATTATAGTATAACTGTACTGAAATAATAATATAGTTCATGCTTGAACTATGTTAGCGGATATACATACTTGTATAGCTTTATATAAACACCCATGACTGCGTACAAATGATCATGTTTCATGATTATGAAGAAACATTACCCTAGGCGGCATTCGAACTCGCGACCTTTAGTTTCGTGGTCAGGGTCTTTGCTGATCGCTTGTGCAACAAGCATGTCTAGTTATATATCTACAGTACAACACTAACATATCCTAGTTTAAAACAAACGATGGGCGTTGTCAATCGTTCGTCGTTGTTAACGCCTCTCAATGGAACGCGTGTTTTAATCCGTCCGAGTCACACAGCGCCACAGATACACCACACGACAAGCGACACATTCCTACATATATAGATATACATACTTATATATGTGTTTATGTACCCAGCCTTTCTACGAAAATATTTGTCAACGGATATCTGTTTGAAATACAACCCGAGGGGATGTTACGTCATTAGGAAACGGAAACGCAGCTACTTTTTGTCTGTTTTGGCACAAAAACTTAACGTCTATGTGTACAAGTCTATTGTGGGTAGTAGATGTTGGATGCAGTAGTGTGCGATGTAGGGGAAATGTTTAACCGAGTATAAACAGAACAGTATTTATTGTACATTTCATGATTCAGTCAATGGCTAAACTATATGTTTTGATTTCCTTCTCATTAAATGGAAGTAGGCCGGTATAGTGCGCGTGACAGCTTATATTGTGTAAATTCAAATTTTACCTCCTGTGATATTATTTAATCTTTGGACGAAATTGACGGCTTAATGGATCCGATTTAGATTCGAATTAATTTTAAAAATATTTTAATAGCATTCAAAAATTTTACAACGTACCAACAGCAACAAAAGAAGCTGAGCATATATTGTTTTTCTGTCCTCATAAGTATGAGCGGAAAGTGTGTGTTGTTAAAATTAAGTACCTTGTTATTAGCAACTGTACACGTTGAGTTTGTGAAAAGATAATGAAACTTTATGTCAACATTTCAGCACATATGTCTTACAGCTGGGGTAGCCTCAAGCGCAGAAGCTGGCTCACATTCCCGCATTCTCTGTGAGTGGGCCGCGTCCCCCAGGAGCCCTTTGGTTCGGTATCAAATATGGGAATGTATTCGCAAGAACATCCCCCGTAATGGAACTGCGGCCATGTTCCCGCTGGAAGCGGGCGCTCAAATTGAGCCAAATAGCTTCTGAGCGGAGCTCCGAGACGAGTGTTTTATTTGCGCTATTCAAATTGATAGCCAAAGGGTAAACGCACTTCAAAGACTTCATACAGTAATATTTCTCGACTTCAGTTAAGATAAACATAGTTAGTGACTCTTCAGCGTGGTTGTATAAACGAAGTAACAAGACGAGTAAGAAAGCACGAAATTAAACTTTAATAACAGATTAAGAGATTTAGATTTTAGTATTTGAAGATTTTAAAGTTTGAGTCTTGAAATTACGTATTGTCATAACTTCGCCCTATTTGTAACCCTGAATAACTACTCCGCAAAGAGAGATAGATTAAGTAAATTAGAAAAGAGATATTTGTTTGGACGAAAGGATCGGACTTGTCTTCAAAGCTGCTAAAAGCCTCTTCTAGTAGCAGTTTTAACGCGTCTGAATCCGCAATCTCAGAACGTTACCGAGGGCTATTCGTGAACTGTCTTAAACTGCGTCTTACGTCTAGCCGAGAGTCGTGACGTCAGCCAGCGTCTGTCCGGAGCGCCGATGACGTCAGGAGAGTCACCGCGCCGGAGACATCTTCAACTAAATGTCAAGTTGATGATTGCATACTCAGCTTTTATTTGTATTAACTAGCTCACGCCTGACGCTTCACTTGCGTAGCACTGCGTATAACACTTATAGAACGGGCCCTGATAACTTTTCATTATTCTAGGCTTTAAAATTTTGAATTTGTGTGTGTAAATTAATGAAAGACTAATAACAATCTCAAATTAAATTTCAATCATGTTGTAGTTTTTGCGAAAGCATAATTTACATATTTGCAAACATTTATTACTCTTTATAGTCATAGAGTTTGATTGAAAATTAAAACGAAAGATATGAAGCCTATTCAAATAATATTACGATAATAATGAAAAGCAGACTCATCAATTATTCCGATGCGACGCGAATAGATTATTGATTAGCGATTCGTTTCGAAGTCTGTGTATTTGCATAAGATACTTTTGTGGGTGGTGGAGTCATGCAATCTGGATTGGTTTCGGCCTGACTGGGCCGCTCGGCTGGGGTAAGGCCACCCTCTCATTGAAAATTGGCGTAAAGTCAAGCTGCGTTTCATTTCGTTACACAGACATCAATACGGATTTCTTTGGAAAGTTCGTAATAAATAATAATTCGGTACTCCCAGTCAGTCCGAATACTAAGGTGTATAGCAGCGGTGACGACGGGGGCCGTATGGTGCTTGCCAAACTTTTGTCCCTTACGCCGCCGACGCGGATCCTCAACAAAACCTTCAAAGGTTCGGAAAGGTGCGGGTGACACCTCTTTTGTTACAAGCGCATATAGGGTAAGGTGACATTAAACCTGCCATTTTTTTTATCCTATTCATTTCAATCTTACCATCAAACCTGTTGTACGCTTGTTTGACACACAAAAGAAACAAAGACAGATAGCTACAGTCCCGATAATGAACTGGTATACCACAACTCAAACCTTTACATAAACACTCAATCATGTAATACTTTCCGTGCAAAAGTGCCGTTAATTGGTTAATAAATAAACATTCTTCATTTCAACATCACTGACTTTTAATTTAGTTAAGCCGAGTACTGGATAAGGGGCGCGCCTTCACAAAGGCTTAAGTGCCGTTGGAATAAATCAAACTGATGATTGATACGTTACGTGATATTGGGATACATACATTCAATACTCACGTGAGCACGTCAGCACATAATTACATACGAGTACATCATATATTTCTCCGTCTTCATATTTTTACCGACTGTTTTAAACATCGCTTCAGGCGGTACCTGATCGTTGAAGGAATGGCTAATGTTGTACGAAGCAATTTAGGCAATTATTTTAGAAAAAAACATTAGTGTATCTTACAGCCATATTTAAATTGTCCTGAAAAATTCTGCGCGGAATTTAATCACATTACAAGTCTTGGTTACATGATCAATGGTAATTACTAATTTCCGACGCAGATGGAATACTAGTTTTAATCAGTGCAGCTAAAATAAAAGAAGCCTCGCAATTCTTCGTACCAATATCAATTAGCAAAAATGTAGAGCAGTCCTACGCAGAGGTAGAGCTGTTTGCATAAGTAGGTAGAGGTAGGTAGAGTTAGGTAGCGCAGGGGTGGCGTACATCCCGTCTATTTGCGTTTCGTGTTTAGTTGCATTTTAGTTTAGTTTCCCCGTCGGTTCCATAACAAGGGGTGTTTCATGGGAGCTGGTTACGTTAGTTTTTTGTTGGTGTCTGTCGGACAAAAATATGACGCGAAACTAGAGTTAGGTGTACCGAGGCCTAAAAAATGTTGACAACATTCTACCTTCACCCGTCACCCCTTAAAAAGCTTAACGGCCGTGTTATGTGACGCAGTTATATTTGATTTCCGACAAGAATTTATTGACGCGCTGTTGGTATTTCATAAAAATTAAACTGTGAGCGGACGAAAATTGACAATTTAGCATTTATTTCGTTTGCAAACTAATGTTTGGCTGTTAGTTTATAAAATTGAATAGAGTCTGTGTTTGTTTGTGCGAGGCAATCGCTGGAGCTATCGATTTGATTGGTTTGCAAAAAAAAATATTTTGCAGACGCTTGACAATACATTTGAATACTGATAGACATAGGCTATACTTGGGTAGCTCGGCGAAAATCTTTGTGTTGACACGGTAACTGGGGCGCCACTTACTGCGCTTGTAATTTGAGTTATTGCGCCATGGTCCATGGTGCAGCAGAATGTAGTCAGTGAGCCGTAAATGGAACCTCCGTACATAACATACATAACATCACGCCCATAATCCCCGAAGGGGTAGGCAGAGTCAAAAGGGCAGCAGGCCCCTTTAACGACATTCAGCCAAAAATAAAACTGGGCTGGGTTAGATGGAACATTGTGAAAAAGTAGTGACAAGTGGCTAGCTCGTCGCCTACACAATCACATAGCCAAAACCCGATATACCATTAGTCGCCTTTTACGACATGCTAGGCTACAAACACAGTTGGCACATTCTTTTTAAGTTCCAGACCAACACGGGGCGATCTCGTACGCGAACCTCGGTACTTTAGGAATCTAGCTAACTCATTTGAAGTAAGCTGACACCTCCGGCGCAAAATTGGATTGGCGCAGTTGCGCAGCGCAGTGTTACATAAAGGCACATAGCATAGGCATTATTTGGAATATTTTATGATAGACAAAGAAGTAATTTTACTTGGCGTCTGTTTTACTCGTCTCGCCTACCAGTTAAGGTCGGCACCATTCGTCTTTACAAAAAACAAAGCCTACGTAAATAAATATTTAATATCGATAAAAAGCACCCTCTGTATCCAAATATGCCCTTATTTAAATTGTAGTTGGAAAAGGGACTTTAAGCGAACTGAAATTAAATACACAGTGCCTTGTTCAATTCTCCAGTTGCTTGTATTTTTTACATCGTCAGTCTTATGAAAAGGCAATTGATTTTCTAAGAATTTCTTCGACTGCGTCCGAATGTAAACTGGTTTGTGTATTTGTTGTAATTTCAAAAAGGACGAGAATATTTATTTTAAAAAAGCAGCGGTAACCAAACATGGCTTTTACTTGGTATTTTAACGTTTTTATCTTTAATTATACACTTTTTCCTCGTTATTCATTTAATTACGGGGAGTGATATTTCCTTTTGACGGGTTTAGACTTAAAATAAATAAAAGAGTATGGTGACTTTCAGAAGATGTATTCGTCTTTGGAAAATACTTTTTTTGATAAAGATACTATAACTAATAAATATGACGGAGGGGCAACAGAAGGGGCGTTAACGTAGCTCGATTGCTCGTCCATTACGAGGAATTTCTTCAAATAATAAGGCAGGCGTGTAGACCAATATGGATTTTATTCCGTTGTATACCCAATCACATAGAAATATAACGAGATGAGCGTGATATCTTCGTACGTCTTTACTCCTCGGTGATCGGTAACAGAATGCCCCAAAAATGGCAGCAACTCTGTTTTTATACTAACGAACTGTCAAAAGTGACGGCCAGAGACAAACCAGTGTTGTCATTTTTTAAATTAAAAGTACCGACAATCACGCCATCTTTACAATCGAGTAGGAACTAAAATTAAAAAGAAACAAAAATCGAACTGTCACTTTGACATTTAGGTTTCAAAACAAACAGTCTTCTTAAATGTAATGTTGGAGGTTCTCTGACAAATAGATTGTTCACAATAACATGTTTAACTTCAAGGTAGACTTACTTTAAAGATTTATAATCATTGATCACTAGTGTACAAATGGCTCTTAGTTTCGTAGACTTCCTCAGTATTTTAGTATGAATATAGCCATATAGGCATGTGTATTAAGAAATAGAGGATTACTTAATGATTTCTGAGTCTTAAGAATGGCTTGAGCTGTGCTCAATAGTTACTTAACAAAATGGATAGCATTGAAACATATACACTCTGAATCTGAATACGTCTCAACGGAGATCAGCTGTAACTGTTTCAAACAAGCGCGTTCGTTTACCAACAACCCTTTCACATACGTTTGAGTGCCTTCAACAAACCGACTCATCGCCAAACACGACGCAACGTCCCCGCAGCGCGGCGTCATGTCGCCGGCAACATTTTAATTGCGAGCGAAAGCATCGTGAGCCGCAGACTCGGAATTGATTGCGGTCGCTTTGTGCAGTTTGCAGTTACATGCTCTATGTAGTGAGTTAGAGAGAGTGAGATAAGGTTCCTGTACAATTTCAAGTTAAACGATATATTTAGACAGCACTAGACGCCCTCAATTTTAGGTGGAATACCAGAGTCGATGTGCGCATCGCGCCATCAGGACTTACAGGACTATTTATGCTATTTCACAGTAATGCATTTCTTTTGTTGTATAAATAATTACTTTGTCCCATGTTGGTCGGGACTTAAAAATAATGTGCCAACTGTGTTTCTTGCCTAGCATGTCGTATAAGGCGACTAATGGTATATGGGGTATTGGGTATGTGATTGTGTAGGCGACGAGCTAGCAACTTGTCACTAGCTTTTTACAATTTTCCATCTAACCCAGCCCAGTTTTGTTTTTGGCTTAATGTGGTTAAAGGGGCCTGCTGCCTTTTTGACTCTGCCTACCCCCACAGGGACTATGGGCGTGATGTTTTGTAATAATTACTTACTGTAAAGAACGCATTCGGACTTGGTAAAGCTTACCATGTCTAAATACATACATACATATATATCATCACGGCTGTAATCCCAAAGAGGTAGTCAGTCACAGAGGCAGCTTGTCCCCATAACAGCATTCATCCAAAAAATAAAACTGTCTAAATATGTTAATGGAATCCTGTTTAACATTATTCTAATTTTTACGCAGTGACGTCACTCGCCATGTATCACATAGAAAGTGTCGTAGGTGACTGGCAACACGACAAGCGACGAGGATGTGAATCAAGGTAGTCACGAGTCTTCTCCGAGACGTGTCAAAGTCAGACAAAGGCAATTGTACATGAGCAAAGAGCGCATTTACATGTGACTAGGCGCTGTTATGTGCAGTAACATCGTATGCAAGTACACAACACTACATAATGGTAGGGTCATCCATCTTCCTAGCGTTACTACTCTTAGTCGAAGGTGAGACTAGGATTTTGCGAGGCTGGTTATTACATTGAAGCGCCCTGACCTTAATATGACGTATTTAGATTGAGGAACCAGAAAAAAATATGATGGTAACACATCCGAAGTTAGTCCAAATTACCTCATGCTGTTTTCTCTCATCACTTAGCTTCTAGCACAAAAATATAAAAAATAAAAAGTCATTCAAAATAATATTATCGTAATCTGAATAAAAAGTAATTTCCACTTCAACCAAAATTTTTTACCGTCGTTTTTTGTGATCGCCAGGAACTCTAAAGCAGCCAATTCATACCAGCTCGCAGCTCCAAATTGGGGTGTCCCTTTGTTCCCGTTTACAGCCGGCCCCTGGCTGGACCCATTAAAACGGACGCTTTTTCGGGATAAGCGCCAATCCCGCTTCCAGTAATAATGCAATAAATAACTCGCATCGTATAAAACGTCATACTGTATTATGTTTCGCATACAAAAGCTTTAATTTTTTATTTTAGATTTATTAGAACTTGACATATACTTGCTTGTCAGGGTATACGTACCCAAGAATGTCATAGTTATTAAAATCACTGGGGTAGGTATATTAATGTTAATTTGTAAAGCTCCTCTGAATAACGTTTAGTTAATAGTATACTTAGTATTAGTTAGAAATATCACAATGAGGTACCACGTTCTCAGTGAGTATCAACGCTTGACATGCAAGGGCTGCTGGTTCAAATAATGTCCGGGTAATGTCTCCAAAGTTTTGAATTTTTAAATATCTAAGTGCAAGATACAACTAGCTTAGTGGCAAGTGAACGCATTTCAAGCCAGACTGTACATTAACTAGATCAGTAATCATGATCAAAGTCAAAACGCACCATCTAGGAGAAAACGCCACATACGGGCAGTTGCGGCGGTCCGGCTGTAACCTCCACAGCCGGACTAGGGTTGCCGAGGAAGAGGAGGAGCGGAGTGTTTTCGTTGCTCGCCTCCCTATCCTCGGCAACCCGACAGGGGCGCGCTGGGTCGCGTCGTGGTGGGTCGCGGAGGGATTGAGCGTCTCGATGCTCTCCCTCCGCGACGACAGGGCTCTGCCCTCAATTTGGGTCGCCGGGTGGAAGGCGGCCCCCTCTGGCGAGACGCTCTCCGCGTGCCCTCTGACTTAGCAGAGGGCACAGCGCGAGAGTGGGCCCACGACGCCGGTCTCGGGGACGATCGGCGTCTGAATCCTGGGCGGAGTAGTTGAGACATGCTGGGTGGCCTGGCATGTCTCGACGCGCGCGCGTGCTCGGTGCTGTGCATCCGACGACTGATGGCGTGGGCTGCACAGCATCGACCACCGCCGCGCGAGGTGAGCCGCGCAGCGCGGCACGCGCACTACCGGAGGAGTTGTTGTATAGTCCCGACAGTGGGGATACCGGCTCCTCCGGAACTGCGCCGATGGAGGCCACCTTGGGGTTTAGTCGGTTCGAGTCCGACACACCGCCCTCTGGATCCCCGTCCGGAGGGTGACGGCTCGTGGGAGTTCCCCAAGTAAAAAAAAAAAAAAAAAAAAAAAAAAAAAAAAAGGAGAAAACGCCACGAAAATCATTATGTGATCACAAAATCTTTCTATCGAGAGTAAAGTTAAGTAATCTAGACATATGTGTAATGTGTACTTGTTTATACATCAGTGGCTCTGATGTAGGTATAAGTATAGAGGCATTTAGAGTGCAGCGAAGAAATTCTATTTGCAATATAGATCCTGCCGGAAGTTATCAGCGGGAAGCCATCCAAACAGCCTGCGCCGGCACGAAGCATACACAGGCGGCTGTCGTCGAATATTCGAAAGGAGGAACTGGGTCGGTCGATAGCACTCTTTGAAAAGTTTATGAAGAAGCCTCTTTCTGCTAGGAAACGTACTACAATGGTGGCGGCTCTAGGAAATGGGGCGAACGTGTGAATGGCCCGCGCCTAATGGTGCGCTATAAAAATAGTAAATAGGCTACAGTAATGCCCGCACACCATGCACGGAGCGGTGGCTTAGTAGAGAGAAATCTGTAGCTCACATGCGAGGCACTGGTTCAAATCCCAAATTCTAAGAAACTAGATATATTAATAAATCACTAGCTCGAAACTCATGAATAAGACAGAGTTTATATAGTCTTCTTTTGGCTATGATAATGTTTTGAACTTATGTGTCCATGTAATAACAATAAAACATTAAACTCTTGTATTTTATGACGTAGGTAACTCGCGCACTGTGATTAGATGTGCATTGTGTGTGATACGTAACCGAACTATGTAGTGACATGCCTCGCGGAGAGTTTTGTTTAACATTAACCACATCCCTACTAATACTATAAACGCGAAAGTTTGTAAGTATGGATGGATGTTTGTTACTCTTTCACGCAAAAACTACTAAATGGATTTTAATTAAACTTTACAATAATATAGCTTTTACACCCGAATAACATATAGGCTATGATTTATCAATGTACCACGCGAGCAAAGCCGCGGGCAGAAGCAAGTAAATAACTATTTAACATCACGGTCTTGCCAATATAATTTATCAATAATCAACACGGTATATGTGGAAGCCATATATTACGCAACAATAACGCCTGTAATGATTAATAATATCTGCCTTAAAAGATACCTAAAAAATGCCCGTGAATATGAAAACCGGTCACGAGCATAAGCGGCTTATCGCTTTTTAATGAAAAAGTGTGTTGTGACGTCATGCATTGTCACCGTTGCCAGACCGGCGCTGTGCATTAGGAGGGGCATGTGCCAACAGTTTAACATGCAATAATGATGATGCGCTTTTATAACTGCCTTTCAGAATCGATACCTTGTGTATAATCTATGTCTCTATATGTTTGTGCAGTAAAGTCAGTTCAAATTGATATTTGCACACAACTTAAGCTGTATGGTGAGAGACGTGAGAAACGTTAATCTATACTTATAATAAATCTGTAGAAAGGTCAATTCTGTACATGAAATATATTTTCAAAATAACTATCCGGGGGTGATTAGTGATCGATACTGATGCCAAAAATGCAATCAGTAAAATTTTTGTCTGTCTGTCTGTCTGTCTGTCTGTATGTTCCTGATAGAAACAAAAACTACTCGACGGATTTTAACGAAACTTGGTACAATTGTTCTTCATACTCCTGGGCAGGTTACAGTATACTTTTCATCACGCTACAATCAATAGGAGCAGAGTAGTGAAGGGAAATGTTGGGAAAACGGGAGAAGTTACTCCATTTTTTAAGCTTCCGTCGCGTGTGGAGCCTTAATGGTTAAAGTTACATAGAAATCATGTATGACGGAAATAGTCTTTATAATATTAACCATAAGCGCGGGTGACACCGCTGACACAACTAGTATTATCATAAATGCCAAAGTTTGTGAGGATGGACGCATGAATCTTTCACGTAAAAGCAACTTAAGGATCCTGAACGAAATTTGACACAGAGATAGATTTATAGTAGTACAAAGGCTATGTTTTATCGATGTTCCACGCGAGCGAAGCCGCTTGCAAAAGTATTCTTTTATATATGGTCGATGTTAAACCCTCCAATAAATCATTATCAATGCCATATACAAAGATTAGTTATGCTGTAGCAAAGTAATAAAAATAATTAATTAATAATCACCCTCTCATAGAAGACTGACGTAAGGTATTTAAGTATTCAAAGATTCTGCTGTTTCTCTCGCTGAGTGAGCAAATCTACTATTTTACATCGTTTTATGCAAAATTATATTAATATTTATATGCGCGATTTTACCAATAAAGCATGGTTGAGGGACATACATAAAAACTTTCAATCACTAATAACTTATAATAATAATATAAAAATCACGTATAATAAAGTTCGGAGAGCAAACACGGCTAAGATATTGAACTAGAATACATTGCACTAGACACGATGAAGGAAAGTGCGTCTAGAATACTAAACACTGCTTAGTATTCCTTCATCCCATCTAGGGGTTCAGCGAGTCCCTAAGCAAGATAGGCAAGTTGTATAGCTTGCGTTGTTGTATTCACGTTACATAATTACGTCAATATCAGCAGCTGTTTACTTACATCAAATATTGCACACGAAACATTGCACTCGTGAACTAATTACATTACACATTTGATGGAATTACAGTCAGCGTTCGCGAAATTGAACCCAATTAATAGCTGAACCAATCACAATGCGCGTACGGAACCCGGCGCTGGGGTGGCGCCCGCGCCGACAAAAGGAAACATTAAAAACGCTCGTAATTGATCACGCACGGTCCCCGCTCCCTTCCCGCTGAACCCTTAAAAACTAATAAAGACCGTTAAGTGCAAGTTGCTCTGATACCAATTAAGGTTCCGTATTGTATTCTCCAATCAAATAAAAACTGATTGGAAAATTTTAAAAGGTGGCGTTATGTTGGTTGGCTTTCATTTTATTATTATTAAGTTTGCGAATCGGGTAAACAAAAGTTATATTCTATCTATACATTCGATGTATAGATCAAATAAGTGTCTATTTATAATGACTAATAACAGTAGATACCTACTTCAAACAAAAAAAAAATCAGTTAGCAGGTCTGTCCTCCTGCATGCGAATTATATTAAAAAATCGTTTTTGATATTACTCTTAAACGATATTAAAAAGAGAAACTGCATAGATTATCGTTGTTTTTTTAAATAATGATGTGGGTTTCGCGCCAATTTTTTTGTTCATATCGACACGGATGAAGGCGCGGGTAACCGCGAGTCTGCTTATATACAAGTATCAGACCTTCATATCCCCTAAACAGCGAAAACAGACATAGGTAAGTTTTACACCCAAGTTACATCCTTAATAATAACTGAACGCGGCTGTTTCCTCGCGACATTTTCCCTCACCTCCTAGCTAACAGCATAAATCCGTCGTGAAAACGAAATTGTCTCACGTAAAACTTTCGGCATTAACTGAACTCGCCATATCTTTTATTACGCTCTAAAGCATATAAAAAGATATTATCCCGTTTCTCCCAAACGGGGAGGAGCCCTTAGGAAGCTAATAAAAAACGCACACGGCTCCCGCCGAGCAATAACACGCCCTGGCCCAATGACTGAGATAAAATAACTTTTTCTATAGACTTTTCCACAAGCCGCACTAAGGAATGTCCAGTAACAGATGGTTGGAATAAAGCGTGACGGTGAGCTGCTCACTCTGATGATCTGACTGGATCATGATAGCCTTGTTGATTATATAATACTAGCAGCGCCCCGCGGTTTCACCCGTGTAGTTCCCGTTCCCGTCGGAATATGGGGATAAAATATAGCCTATGTTACTTCCGGATAATGTAGCTTTCCAAAGATGAAAGAATTTTTTAAATCGGCACTGTAGTTTTTGAGTTTATTCATTACAAACATACACACACACACAAAAATACAAATCTTTCCTCTTTATAATATTAGTATAGAAGAATGTATCAACTGTGTTCCTTGCCTATCATGTCGTAAAAGGCAACTCATGTTGTATTGGGGACTAGGTTGAGTGTGTAGGCGACAGGCTAGCCACCAATTCAAACTCAATTCACCATCTCATCCAACTTAATTCTATTTTTGACTAAATGTCGTTCAAACAATTGGAATGGACCATACTATAGCATTAGCCGTAGAATAGGATTAGGTCCCACGTACGTGGACGTGAGCTTTCAAAGTTTGTTAGCCGAACTTACGTTGAGTTAAGCTACCGTAAGTGTTAAGTTAACTGGTTCGACCCTTCAAACAGCATCAGGTATTTGTCTTCAATCTGGATGTCTGTATACCTACCTTCCTTCGTTGATTCTATTTCGTAACTCCGTCATAGTGAAAGTGTGAAATTTTAAGCAAATGAACATGTGAATGTACATACTATTATATCATAAAGTATATTATGTATTTCTATTATATGAGTAAGTTACTCAAAGTGCTGTACCGATCATGTGATCTCTTTTAATACAGATAATGAGATAAATGTCATCCTAATGCGACATTCGGCTTATAACTAATCATTCTATAGTTTTACCGCTAATACCAAAGTAAAACAAATTGCCTATATTGTTCCAAGCAACGGTTAAGTTTGCATGCTCGACTCTCATTCCAAATCAGGTTATAATCGAATTCATTATGCGCTAGACCTCCTGTTTAACAATTTTGTAACGTAAATTCAAATCCACTTACCTCGTCGCACCGTCCCCCCTCCCCCCCGCAATCCCTGAAACAGATTTCAAAAGACTCATTCGTGTTTTGAGCCGAAGCGGACGCTCAATGACTCAATGAATGGGCTAAAAAGTAGCGCTTTGTGTGAAATTCGGATGGACTGAAAAGATTCGACGCGCTTTTGTAAACTATAAAAAACTTGGCAACAAAGCTAAAGGCGTCTTTTCTTCGGATGAAATTCAATACGGAACAATCCGCTACAGTAATTCACGTCACATCAGCGAGTGGACCCGGGTGACACAACCAGTGAGCCACAATAGCTGCGCGATGTTGAAGCTGAATCAAAATAATGCACGATTTCTGATAATTGTGTATTCAAATCTTCTGTGTTGTGAAATACTGGCTTTTGAATTAAAAAAAAAATCTGGGATTTCTTCAATGAGAAATACAGATAACTAAAATAACACATAAGCAACACATTAAAAGAATACAATCATATGTCAATAAGAGTATGTACTATTGCAAATTTAAACTGTACTAATAAATAATGGTAAATGGTGTACACCACACATTGTCTAACTGATGCTGCGAGCCACGCGGATGAGCAATGTTTCTGACTTAGCATAGAACTCGAGAAATTTTAAAATATAGAAATTTTAACAACTTCGTTTTCCATAATAAAAGTGTTTGTACTAAAGTAAGAATTAGATTAAATTATAGGTAATTTAATCTAATTCTTACTTTGTACTACTTAAGTTAGTACTGCTTGTTCATAATAATAAATTATGTATAATAATAAAAGTGGCGTATATTGTTGTTCAAATAAAAACACTTTATCAAAGTCAGCACACATTTCGACATTCAACTATTCAAACCCCAACTAAGCCCTGAGAAAAACATTAATTTGCTGCATTCCAAACGCCCCACAGGCAGCTCAGAGTCAGGATAAAGAATTTATATTCTCCGCGCACAAGTTTTATGAAAGCTTTTAACGTGGGGTGCGCAGTCATTAATATGCCGGGCTGAACTAATTTCGAGCAAATCCGCCGGCCGTGCTAGGCTTAAGCCGCGGTGAGCCGCCGTCATCTGCGTATGACAGACGCGGTGTGGAAAAATAGGGATTGTAATAACTTCTTCAAATCTCCATACAAATATGTATACCTACACTACCGTACAGATACATAATGTGAATATAATATATTTGAGTGTATAGGTAAGAGCTCCGGGGATTTTCAAAATTATGAACCCTGCTGCAATGGTATAAGGTGTGTTTTCTAATGTAATTTATTTCCAGTATTTGAACAGCATGTCTTATAATGAAATGAAATGAAATGAAATTATTTATTTCTGCAAATGGATTTATAACCAATTCTTTTGCACCTCGACGTGAGTGGCCTGCTAAGAAAAGATGCCGCTAGAAACTTAGCAGATAGCCATTTTTAAAGAATTTTCGTTGTAATTAAATCTAATATGGCATTAACATGTCGTAATAGGCGACTAATAATGTATCGGAGGTCAGGTTTGGCTATGTTCGTCATCACGCACTGCAACAAATAATGCACTTGTTACTCCTTTTTTAGAATTTCCCATCTAATCCAAACCAGTTTTTATTATTGCCAAAAGTGATCAAAAGGGCTTGCTGCCCCTTTGACTCTGCCTACCCCTTCGAGGAATGAGGGCATGATGATATGTATGTATGATTTCTGTCCGAAAATCGCATCGCAATCGCATTCCGACTACTGATGCATGTCGTAGTGATCCTAAACTACAACAAGGCTGATGTTGCCAGTCACTACAGCGGCCCATGTGCAGGCTACAGGCTCCGTGCTCCTGCCTCGCACCGCTCGTTCACGCGTAATCCGCAATTCCGCAACAATTACCATACCCGCAGTGCATCCGTCTGTTCGTCCTCGTTCGTCGAAATCCTCGCGCCACCTGCTGGCGACGGGCGAGTAATATTAAAATCTACAACTGATATATAATAGCAACTGGCTCTTTTAATATTTGGTGCCTCCGGTGCTCGTCTTTTCACTCATATACTTTTGTCAGCAAGATTATGCCGGGCTTGAGACGCCATGAATTCTAAAAACTATTTGGTGTTAAATAGTGTAATTTGAAACTCATTAATTGAATCAATCATACTTTACTTTTATGTTAAATATCTATAATATAGAAATATCAATTTAACATTTATTTTTCTATTAAAATACAAAACTTTATAAAATTGTAGTTAGAAGTAATATTGATACTCCTTACAAAGCAGGCGTGCCGTAGATTCCCTAACTCTGTCCTCGTGAGTAGGGATGTCAATAAAATAATAAAAGAGAAACTGTTCTGACTCCAACGTCCCCCTCGCGTCGCACCGCCAGGTCTATCGCACGATTTCTGGACAAACTTCACGATCGTCTCTGTCAGTGGCGTCACCTGCGCGTGACGGCCGCGTAATATAAAAAACCTTCAATCGATACAGCTCTGGCTCTATTAATATTTGGTCTGTAGCACTCGCTTCCGCGCGCCGACACTCTAGGGCTGTCGACCAGAGGTCTTGTCAAATAGTCTTCAAGAGACATTGGAGGATTTTAAAATGTAAGTGACAAGCTTAACTTTGTGATAAATCTTTAATTTCCATTCATTCGTATCTGTTTTTAATTAAAAGACTTTTGACGAATTTATTATGATGTCCCAAATCTGCTTACAATTATGCCGAATGCATATTTAGATAAAGTGGAACAAACATGATTGCCTCTTTCTTCATTTTAACTTTGCAGCTCTGATTTTGATGAAATAATGTTACCCAATACAAATCTATTTATAAAAAGCCGTTACTTATTGACAGATAATGAGTTATAAAGAGTAAGATTATAAAGCAATACATTTAGATAACGCTTACAAGACATACAAAGGCTAACCGTTGATCTAACCGGTGTATTTATAAGTTAAACAACCGATCCCGAAGCACGAACCCGATCTATCATTTTGACGCTCGAAATCCTGTATTTGGAGAGCGTCCAATACGCGATAGAATCACAACAGTCCATTCGACGGAAAGATCTATGAGCACCAATAAATAATTCATTTTCTTTTTGTATGTAATATTTTTATTCGCTTTCGAACGGGTCGGTTGCATTGTGTGAATAACCGGCCAGGTCGCTTTGAATGATTGGCACTGGTTTGTGAATAGAGTCCCCGGTGTCGCCCTGCTAGTTCAAGGTTCCTTAATTAAAGCATGGCCTCTTAGGGACTCCATAATAAGACGTCTAGGGTCTAATACGTGTATCATCTTAACTTTAGTTTCTGATAATATTCATGTCCCAAAATGTTATTTAGTTTGCAGACGGTTTGTGACTTTGGTTTAGAAACTTTTCTTCAAATCGTAGTGGAGGCTAATAAACTTTCAGTCGTCCAAGCATCTCATGACTCGAAACATATATGTAGTAAAATAAGACCTCGAATTTTATTGGCGCCTAGTTAATAATACTGCTATTCTCTCAATAATTAACAAACCAAAATTAGCTATTGTTACTTGCTCTTTGTATAAAGTCGAGTCCGGGTGTTATTCGACAGAAATATTATTACCAAAGTCAAGAAACTCCAATTTCAACTTCCTTTTGTTTCCAAAATCCCTTTAGAAGCAGACCACTTGTCGAAAACACAATGAGAGACGATAGCTAAAAAAATACCGGGCCCTAACAACCGACCCAGCCCTGCCCGTATCGAATTCTCTTTGTTATCGTTACGAACCCCATAACCGTTTGATGGGGCCGGGCGCAATCACTGCTCTTAATTACGTTCGATTTTACACTCGCGCGCACCACCCATTGTCCGGATCTCTCAGGATCTATTTAGTTTTATGTTCACGAGCCCTCCGAGCGAGCTGGAAGCAGTTTGCTTAAGTGCGAACTCGAGTGCCATTTTCCCATGAAACGTAATGCAGTTTTAGAATTGGAAGACCATTGTGGACGTTGAGTCTGTGTTCTGTAATGAATTGGAGCGATCGGGAGTTGATAGCTGTAGGTAGGTAGTTACGAACAATAGTATGTAGGTGAATAATAAAAAAATACAAATTTAAACCAACCAAGATATCACAAAGAACAAGACTGGGGATAAATATATGTTTTATTGCCCTTTTTTGTATGCGGTAATTGAACCCGAACCCTATAAATTCGATACCAAATGTGAACTTTTACATCAACGTCAAAAATATCATATTCGTCATGAACGTCAATTCATAGAATAATTCTCAAAAGCTTACTCTGAGAGTAATAATTGTTATTTCCACTTTGTGAATTCGAGTTAAAACTGAATTTCGTGAACTCGATCCCAATTTGTATTCACTCAGTCCAGTGACCCCTACCACTGGGCTGAATAAATATAAAATAGGATGAATACCAATCACTACGTTTACCAATTCAATCAATATGCCTTAAAATTGTATTCAAGTATCGGGGCTAACAGCGTTTCTTTGAAAATGTTATAGGAACTGTAGTCAACAGTATAGACTGTTGACTACAGTTCCTCTGCAAAACTATAGAGTTTTGCCATGTTCATCCGAAAAACTATATTGCCGCTAAGTAGGTTTTATAGATGAATGAGTAATAGTTGTCTGACTTTATAAAATAGACTTCAGAGAAGTAAGAAGCGAAATCCCGTAGGTACATATTCTGTTGATAGCAACTATAAAACCCAACTGAGTGTGGCAGAGTCATACTAATTACCAAATTGATTAAAAATTACAAACCGCGAGTATATCGACGAATCCAAAAAAAAATGCTTGCAACTGTAATTTACAACACAAAGAATCATATTAAATTATGGACCATCTAGAGCATTGCAATCAAAGGAAAAGAGGAACTATTAATAAAAAACTAAAAATCGTAAAAATCGAAAAATAATGGAAACCAATTAGATACCCAGCCACCAATAATGATGATGAGCATGATAAAACTAAATCACCTAATAACGCCGCTCCGCCCATCGGCCGCACAATGGGTGAAACAAAAAACCAAAATAACAGCTCACAACAGATGTGTGAATTAGCGCGATTGTCCGCCGTCTGCCAGCCATTCAACCATTGTGTCTTGCATTTCATATTGTATCGGAACAATATCCGATGTGCGATTATTCAGCGCACATAATACCGAGAGAATGATACATAAATAATAAATAAGTAATGTAAAGGCAGTGTTTATACGAGTAGGAGTACATCACAGACGCGCGAGTCATAACGCCTCGCGCTGTTAATATTTACCTTGATCGCGAGTTACAAGCGTGCAGAGATTACAATACTTTTGCCGATTTAATTTATTACAATGAAAGCGTGTTTCGATATCATAAGAATTATACCGGACTTGTGAGTAAGCATTTTTTTAAATAAAAAGTCAAATCAATAGCTTTCGTGTCGTAAAGGCATCATGTGATGATATGATCATTTTATTGTGGATTTATGACTAAATATCCCAGCGCATTTATAGAAATTGATATTTTATTAAATAAATAATGAACATGGTTCACGGAATATTATTATAATTAATATCACAAGTATGTGATATGTATCTTTAATAGGCTTTCAGCGTCTTACATATAGTAATATATAAGCGGTAGTGTTAAGTTTTAAGCTCTTTACTTAGATAACAACAAGTAATTCCCTATTAGTCATGGTTGTATGGTTAACTAACATGGTTCTAAATATAGAGGACGTGCCAGATGATGACCTGAATTCATAATAGGGCTTCTGTACTACATTAGTATCGGTTAACGACGGCTAACGCGACTTTCAGAGTCAACTAATTTAAAAATATGCAATTCTCTGTAATAACTTACATAATTGAGACTAAAACAGAGCTTGAAAGAAAGAAGAAAATAAAAAGGTACTTTTTAAACCATTCTTTAATCTCCACTAAATATTTCTCTATCAAGCAACCAATCCATTTCATGTCTAAAACGCGACGCTTACAATTTAATATGACAAACAAACCAAGAACACTACATGAGTTTTCGCTCTCGCGATAAAAAACAGCGAATGGAATTTAAAGTGGAATAAAAATTGTAGCGCTCCAAATTGAAACTATTATTTTATGTTGGCATTCGACAGTGGTATTAACACGGAATGTCCTACATTGAGCACATACATATTTATATCTACTCGAATAGATTGTTATTTGATAGACTCTAACTTGTTAAATTAAAAAACAACCATCAAAACTCAATCAATTAACGACCGACCAAAATGAAACAGCAAAAGCAATTAATACAAAGAGCCTCCCGTTGCCACTACGAAGCTATAGCGCCGCTTACAAAATGAAACTCAAACAAATTGTTCAATTAAAAATATTGCTTTTTTAATTTAATTACGACACTTAACTACGATTTGACAATAAGGACAAGCAGGTATCTGTTAATTAAAATTAAGTTCGTTCGAGATTTTCTTAGAAATTACTTTGACAAAACGCCGACTTCAAAAGGATCGGAAAGCGATGCTTTTCAAGAGCCGATGTCATCTCGCACCTCGCTGCTAATGTGGACGAGGGCCGACAAAAGAATCCTCGAGCACACAAAAGCATGACCTCAAAGAGAGTTAGAACAATCTTATCAGGTAACAAAGCGATCGATTGGCCCGGCCTGGGGTCGCTGGTCCGAGTCTAAATTAAAATTACAGCCGGCAATAAAGTTATTTACCTTTCTACGGTTTTATTTTTCATTTGTAGGCGCTTTATGGGCTTTCTCCGTTACGGTTTATGCGACATTAAAGCGGTATTGTTTTTGTCGGAAACTACCCAAGTTCGGAACGATTCAATTGGAGTACGTTATGGGCGCTGTAAAATGTTTTAAGGCGCCCCGTTCGTCGCCCGCAGTAAACTTATAATCCACTCGAAATCATTTTTAGAATAGTAGCTTGTTATTTCGATTAATTACCTTACTAATCTTATTACCTTAATAATAATTTCCCAAAAGAACTGCCTAACCCAGTGCTTGAACCTAGAACAGGGAGGGGTCGACTTTTTCGTGGAACCCCCAGAAAGGCTTTACGGAACCCCAGGGTTCCGCGGAACACACATTGAGTATAGCTGGCCTAACCTATCAGTTATTTTAATGCCTAAATCGCTAAACCAATTGTTGTGACTGTTCGCATGGAATTCATGCGTTTGACGTAAGTACTCCAAACGTAGCAAACGTCAAACGCTAGTAAGCAATCTCTTTCTACAGCAATTCTTTAATTATTTTTCTACAGCTAAGTAATAAATTTGCTGTAGAAAAAAAAACATTAATATTTGAGAAAATATGTTAAAACATACGATGTACGTACCAAGCAGTTTGTCTAATAAAAACTTGTCCATTATTCCTTCAAAATAAAATATGGTCTCCGGACGACAACTATTGTGTCTTCTGTTTATAGAATTCTAATAGTAACAATGGCATTTTGTCAATTGTCCCGTCTAACTAATGTTTAAAGCTTGTGACAATTAATGGATGGATATTGTATACTTTTGAATAGATATTTATAGTTCGCTCTTCCATACGAGTTGGTGTTGCAGGCCAGGATTTGAACCCAGAGATCTATAGTATCTATAGGCAACATTTATTGTGTCAAGTTTTCATGCAGCCATACTTCAATGAATCTGACATCCCTCGCAGGTATTGAAAGGCAACTAGTCGTGTATATTGTTATTAGATGTGTGATCATCTAGGCGACGTGCTAGCCACTTGTCATAACTTTTTTCCCAATTTTGTGGTTTGGTGAGCTTGCCTTATTGCCTATTTGCTATGAACTCTGCCTACCCCTTAGGGGATTGCAGTATGATGTATGTATGTATACCTGACATATAAGGCACATGCCCATACTATTGAGCAACCTCAAAAAATGGATTAACCTTAATAGTAGATAACTAATGTTTACACAGTCATATCGAAAACCGTGTTATCGAGCGATATCAAATAAATTCCTCTTAAGTTCCTTGCCTTAATAGTTAAGTCTGCGTAAGTAATAGCGTGTAATGAATCTAAGGAGGGCATGACTGAGGTCGGTCGTGATTCGGGCTTTAGCGTTATTGCAGCCCGCGGGTCGCGGGTTCGATTTCAGACGAATAAATGGTTTACGTTGCAAGTTTCATTGACTATAAAATCATACTGCTGTTCCTAACATCTTAACATTACTAAATATTTAACTCTCAAATTGAACTTAAGGTATGCAAATACGATGTCTCTAGTCACAAGTCAGATATACTAAGTATATGTTTCTATGTACAAATATGAAAAAAAGACAAAAAAATAAATAAAATTACCTTGCCCCTCTAGTAACGTAATTGTCCTTTTAACGATCTAATACCAATAAGCAATTAAACAGTCTGTCACCCATTTGATCCAGCACAAATTCTATACCGCCAATACATAATTACTAGATCACCTAGCCTATTATTAATAAAGTCTAATTCTAAATCATGTACGTCATTCTGGTAATCAAAATTGACAGTAATTACCCACCGTAATTCAACCCCCTCGGATTCGCTCCAGACCACTAATTACGAGTATACTCGTTTGTGGCGTGGCATTACCCTCGGGTGGCCATCGTCAGGTGGCTTGGTTCCCAGAAATCTCTTTTAACTGTCAGCTCCAAGGGGAATAGGTATCCAACGGCGAACGATAATATTTGACATTATGTTATTTTCTCCTTGTTTGCTCGGGCTGGGAGCCACACAAGGCGAGGCGAAAGAGGAACAGATAAAACTCAATGTACTTCTATGCTTGGGTTATTTTCTTACATATATTTATTAATATATATATGACAGGCCCGTTGGTCGAGTAGTCAGAGATCCTGGCCACGAAGCCAAGAGTCGAGGGTTCGAATCCCGCTAGGAGCATTTTGTACTCGAGTCATGGATGTATATAAACGTATTTAAGTATGTCTATCCATTCACCTAATATTCATAGCACAAGCTTATAAGCTTAGTTTGGAACTAGGGAATTGGTGGGTCTGGAGAATTTTTTATTATATCCTAGCAACTTATGCGTAGGTAAATTTTCATAGCGACAAAATGTTGCTTCGCTTTGAACATAAATATTATTTCAATAATATTTAAATATAAATATTATTTCTGGTGGAAGTCATCTGGCACGGATAGGCATTTTTGTCTACTTTAATAATTAATTACACACAACATTTCGTAAAATACCAACGTCACAATACCAATTCTGGCATGATAAATAAGCGCACATCTTTTAAGCGGACGGCTACCCGTGTCCCACCAAAAACATGATTTTTAAAATGAATAAAAGTTGTTATCTGTCTCTGAACGAGCCTTTCAAAGCTGTGATATAAATAGCGTACAAAATCCGCCGTTTTTGTTTATTTATCTCCGCCAGTATGCTGTGTGGCTCACCCTTCAACACTGTACGTATCGCAACGCTGTAGGGCTTGCGGGATTATGAAAGAAACTTGTTATGAAAGGGATTTGTGAGGTGAATGCGAACGAAGTCACGGGAGGACGCTGCGCACGCACACACGCACAGCGCGATATGTTTTATTGATCAACCCCCGGATTGGGACCTTATTTACTTTGTATGATACAGGATAAATATTGCACAATGAAGGATTTCCATTAAATAGTTAGGTACATCTGGCTGAATGCGACTGTTGGATCTCGTTGGAGGGACAAGTTATGGTAATTTGTTGAATTACTTCTGGGTACTACCCTTTAGAAAATAGATGGTCATGATTGTGCATAAATGACAACTGGAGATAAGATTAAAACTGTAATAAATGTATGAAGATACCAGACAAAAGACTTTCTAACGGATAGACAAAAATTAACCGATCAAGAAATATAGGACGTCTTTAGAATACATATTATGACGAATGACGATTCTAGAATATAATCATAGTTGTTGATGGAACGGGTATGTGTTTGTGGTATATTCATTAATTCTGATTTTCCTAATACACTTCTACCATAAACGAAACCTCAGCAAGTACTTTTGTTGATTCTGATTTTCAGGGACTTAGGTACTTTGAATGTATATGACATTGTCTGATATTTATATGTGTGTCAATCAATACATTATTGTCCTTTCGAAACTTGAGACGAATACACAATAGGTTGTACTCCTACTTCGTATTGGTCTAAACAGTTAAACAAGTTAAAGTTAGTTCCGCTTAAGAAAATCATCAAAAGCCGAAAGTCGGCGAGCCCTTTTCACGGGGGGAAGCCGTAATTTGTGCACAATATTCTTTTGTTGTGTTTTTTTTGGCGGAAATGTTAAAAATGAGCCTTTACACGTACCATGTGTAGGGTCTGAGCGACGGCCGCCGAGGGCTACAGCGTCGGCATAATTCAATACTGGTGCTTAAAGATAATCTAACTTTGACTTAAATAACAATTTTGAATAATAGCATTTGAATAAAGGTAGATAGAGGCAATTATGGGCGGATTTTCTAATGGTTTGACAAAAAATAAACGACCGATATACCATAATATATATATAGTATAAAGTAGTAGTATAATAGTATAAATATAATAACATAATATAAGTAGTATAATATATAGTATAAAGTCTTAAACTAAATCGATATTTGCGATATCACTTCCGAATCAACGTTCCGACCTTGGCGGTAGAATCATTTTTTTGTATTATTGTGACTATTCATAAGTGCTTTTGTAGAGTCTACATGAATAAAGATATTTCTATTTCTATTTCACTAATCCGTATTGTAAATTATTACACTATTTCCTTTTAGGCGGCTCAAATCAGCCATTAGAAATATTTACACCATAGGCACGGCACACAAATGAACCCGGACCATTTTTTTATGGTACCGTATTTAAGATTCGTTTATTATATCACATTACACCCCGGCTTTTTCCCATAGTGGGAGGAAGAGATCAACTCATTCTGATTAGGCTCACACCTTTCGCTTCTTTTACATTCATCAATCTTTTCATACATGGCCGTTAGTACTCATTCATCGTTTTTAAATTATAAGTTAAATTTCATTTCAAATCATGAAATAGTTAGTTAAGTTGAACCATAGAAGAGACCGCTATCGTGCAAAATCTATTTGGAAGCACTATATTTTGACAGTCCATAAAAAGTATGCTAGCGTCAGTATTCCCGCCGTTATCAAGTCGCGTGAGACTCCGAGCAGGACAGGGAATTGTAATGCAATGAATGCAATTGAAACTTGACCAAATAATGGTCGGGGAAACTGCACTGTGACGTCACAGGCGCGCCCCGCGACCGGGCGCCGTGCGAAACGGCCGGGTGGGGTTTAATTATTGAGAGGCACAAATCAGACAAATTTTAAAGCAGTTTCTCTTGCCTTCCGTTTACGAAGTTTAGACAGTAATTAAGTATTACATAAATGTCTGCCCTACAAGAGACATAAATGTTTTGTCTAGTTTAAAGACCCTAGCAACCAATGACCATGGGTTGAAATCACACTAGGCGTGAATGTTCGTGTTAATTAGATACATTTGAAACCATGACCACATACCACATCGCAAGAACACTAATAAATATTATGTACAACTCATTCAACATTCAACAATAACTCTTATTGCAGTGTAGTAAGAACTAACATAGGCACTACATAACTAGTAAATAATTGACATATTTGTATTGTTCATTTAGTTCTCTAAATATGTTTACACATTACCTAATGTATATACTATGTACTATACTCATCATACTAATATAAACGCCAAAGTTTGTGGGAATGTTTGTTACTCTTTCACGCAAAAAGTACTGCATGGATTTTGTTTAAAATTTACAATAGTATAGCTTATACATTAGAATAACACAT
Organism: Glyphodes perspectalis; assembly: GCA_951394215.1. Taxonomy (NCBI): domain Eukaryota; kingdom Metazoa; phylum Arthropoda; class Insecta; order Lepidoptera; family Crambidae; genus Glyphodes; species Glyphodes perspectalis. Next base: position 345,368 of record OX596216.1, read on the forward strand.
AAGCTATGTTTCATCGATGTACCACGCGAGCAAAGCCGCGGGCAGAAGCTAGTTTAGCTATGTTTATTTTAGTCCTTCTTAATTGGTTTCCAAATGTGTAAATAATAAAGATACACAACCAGCACTATGAAGCATACATCCTGCTACGAGGTGATAAGTGCATTTATTCTGGAATTCGAAGATCTCACCAGACGTTTTCAGCGACCTCACGTAAAACCTTACTGCAGCAAGTGAAGCCAGCAGGCAATTCGGCGAACTCGCAAATTGCTAATAACTACTGTATTCGCCGAGCCAATTTAAACTTGCGATGGCCCACAAATTATTCAAATAGCCTATTATCATATAATATCCGCAGTTGGTTATAAGTAACTGTGCCAGAGTTAGACGTTGTAAAGGGCTTTAGATGTTACAGACAGTTACAAAGGCATTACAAACCGGTTATAGAATCGTATTGTCAGATGTTCTGTATTAGTCGATTTATAAGTCTACCTATTCGTTCGAAACCTATTTTTAATATTAATTTATGCATGATTTAGACATTGATTTTGAGCTCTCTACAATCCATTATGTGAATAGTTCACTAATACTAATAATTTAAAAGCGAAAATTATTTATATAGGTATTTAATTTCTTATTTATTAACTTCGATAAATCATAGCTCATATGTTATTCTAATGTATAACCTATACTTTTGTAAAGTTTTATTAAAATCCATGCAGTACTTTTTGCGTGGAAGAGTAACAAACATCCACACATCCATCCATCCATACAAACTTTCGTGTTCATAATTTTAGAAGATTAAGATTTCTTTCTCCTTTCTCCAGAGCGGTGGTAGCTCAATGGTAAGGACACGCGCCTCTTAACCGAGAAGTGCGGGTTCAAACCCGGGCATGTACCTCTGGATTTTTTAAATCTATGTACGTATTTATACCACTAGCTCGACGGTGAGGGAAAACATCGTGATGAAACCTGCAAATTCAAACAACTTTGGATTTGTAACCATGATCCAAAAATTGTCTGGTTCCCCTATCTTAGGGTTACGAAGGTCAGATCGGCAGTCGCTTCAATGTAATTACCAGACTCGCTAAATCCTGGATTATGGTCTAAGCGGACCCCGTCTAAACACGGGACATAACGCTAGGAAGATGATGAAGATTTCTTTCTCCTAATGTGTGTGAAATAAGAAGGAAATGATTGATTGATAACCTTTATTCACGGTAAAGACACTTTGGTTACTCTGAACGCTGATCATAACCGCCCGGTATGCTAAATTCTATTTGAAACCGTTCAGTCGTGACAGATGGTGCCCAACATCCAATCATTGTCGCCGACCGGCAACTTTCACATTTTAAGTTATTTGGGGAATTGCGCTCCAATGTTTTGTCTCGACCATTATCTTTGCTTATATTATAATGCAAGACAACATTTTATGAGAAGAACGAGAATGTAAGAAAGAAAGAAAAAAAAAAAAATTTGGTGCAATACTTAACCTACCCACTGTCCCATGTTGGTCTGGGACTTAAAAAGAATATGCCAACTGTGGTTCTTGCCTAGCATTTCGTAAAAGGCGACTAATGGTATATCGGGTTTTGGGTGTGTGATTGTGTAGGCGACAGGTTAGCCGCTTGTCACTGCTTTGTCACAATTTTCCATCTAACCCAGCCCGACTTTATTTTTGGCTGAATGTGGTTGAAGGGTCATGCTGCCCCTTTGACTCTGCTACCCCTTCGGGGATTATGGGCGTGATGTTATGCATGTATGTATGTATACTTAACCTAGTATAACAAAAACAAATAGTAATTCGTAATACCACATTACCGACCCAAGCACTGATGTTTGCGATTATTTTATATGTATTGCTGTTGGTGCACCTTAAATAAATAAATAAGACTCTGTCTTTCGGATACGTCGTTATGCCTAAACTTAATAATAAAACTGATTGACATATATAAATCAACGAATTAAACGAAAAGCGAAGAACAAAAGCTACTTTGAAAATAAATAATTACATATTAAATTCTCCAGACTGTCACACCAATTCCATAGTTTCAAACTAAGCTTAAAGCTTATTTTATGGATACTAGGTGAACGAATAGACATACTTTTATACGTTTATACACATCCATAACGCGAGTAGGTACTAATGTCCATGTTCATCACACGAAACATTGCCCCTAGTGGGATTCGAACTCGTGGCCCTCGATTTCGTGGCCAAAGTCTCTGACCACTCGACCAACGTGTCTGTCAACATAATATTATATAGATTATAATCTCAATGTTTATCTGTTACAGGGGTGTGCGACGATTAGTTTATCTATAAATGTGATCTGCCGAATATTATAAAAGCTTACTATAACTATGAAATTTTGTGAATTTTAATATAATTTAGTCACGCTTTTTAATGGCGGAACGGAAATACATACTTACTTACTATGCTCAGTTATTTATTGTCTGACACATTGATTTACCAAAACCATATGGTTAAAATTCTATTTACTGCGTTTAATGCTCCTGTAGGACTATATAGGGCATTATTTAATAATAATAATATATAAAAATTTATTCTCCAGACTGACACTCCAAACTAAGCTATAAGCTTATCCTATGTATACTAGGTGAACAAATAGACATACCTACTTAAATACGTTTGTAAACATCCGGGACTCGAGTATAAATACTCATGTTCAGCACACGAAACATTTGCCCCGGGATTCGAACCCGCGACATTTGGTTTCATGGCCAGGGTCTCTGACCACTCGACCAACGGGCCTGTTAATGAAATTACAATGCCTGTCTACCAAACTGTTGGTTGCTGTTGTATGTAATCTGAATACGTAAATGTTATCATTTCTTATCTTTAAATAATCTCTGAAATAGATAAAAGCTAAGATAGTTTAATCTTTTCCCACAATAATATAGATAGTTTAAATGATAGCAATTCGGTTATCACATTGATAGCCTCAATTAAAATACTATATAGATACTATCTCATTATCATTAGTACGACTCAGATACATATCAGAGCTATTAAAAAAAATGAGAGTAATGAGACATAGTTTGAGCCGAGTCCGAATGATTACCATCAGTTTTGAAATGTTTGTCAATGATATCAAATTGATCTTTACCACTCTTTACTAAGTGCTACTTTTTTGATATAAATAAATGATAAATATCCCACAACATCACATACATTGATCTTACTCCGATTTAATTAAATATTAACACCCAGACGCAGAACAAACATAAGCATTCATCACACGAATGTTTGTCCAGTCAAAAAGTATTTAGTATAAGGTTGATAGTGATGTGGTTACAGAAAAAAAAGAAGAATGCTTTCATATATTATTAAAAATACTTTTCAAAATGCATAAGAGCACTGAGTGAGGGCAGCGGCTACATGCGAGGGGAGCTGCTTCGAATCCAAGTAATTACACATGCATCTGTCAGGCAGTCGTTACAGTATAATTTTCAAGCTGTGTATGTTTGTACACTGTAAATAATAAAATTCATATACTTAATAAAATTTACTATTGTAGATGCCGCTTACTACTACAATCGCATCCCACCACTTTTAAAACCCCCTTTAACCCCATTTTGGTGTGTTGATCAACAGTCAGTCAGTTTTATATTGCATACCCGGTATGGGAAATTGTTGAAACTTGTGTAAATTATATGTAACCACCTTTTGTAGCACAGTTTTTGGCAATAAAAAACATTATATTCTATTCTATTATATTCTATAGTCTCGGACTAGTAAAAAATAGGACTCCACGCTGACATACTATAGCCTGAAGCCACGTTTATGCATGTCGTTTGGAGCACTTATTATATTAATTTGTGACGTAAGTTGCGTGTCAAGTTGGAGTATCGAGGAGCTTCAACGTCTTGTTATAGGCAATTTGAAGACAAATTCTCCAAATATTTCTAAATCCAGGGCGCTCGACGACACCAAGTTCTTCACGAGTCCGCGTTTCAACACGTTCAGTGGATTTTAATTACATACGCCAGTGTTGATACAATTGTTCAAATTAACATAGATTCTACATTCGGGCGTTAGTAATTCTGTTTACTAATTCGAATACGAGAAGTGTCACTGTAGAGTCGACGAACTTTTCTGAACTACCTTTTTCTCGCAGTTGCGCTCGCAGTAATGTGGATTTTCAAAATGGCTTTCGGAGAAGACCATTTGAATGAAATGTACTCTATATTGTTGTACCTCTGACGACGTGTATATTGGGATAAAAATAAATAAATACAAGACGTCACGTACATTGATCTGACTCCTAGATAAGTAGCATAAGCACTTGTGTTACGGATATCAGAAGCAAAAGTGGTATTACAAATATATACTTAAATATTAGATATTAACTCCCAGACACAGAACAGACATAAGTATTCATCACACGAATGTTTGTCCTGCCTGGGAATCGATCTTGTCGCATTAGGTAGGACAGGGTCACTACCGAATGCGACATCGAGGCAGTTGTAAAAGTTATCCTGTGGATAAATTAAGTATATAATCTGCATATGTTAAGGTTAAGTAAATTAAATATAAAAACGCCTCCTTTATATAGGAATTGATTCAAATTTCGAATTCACTCAGTCACAAAACCTTTTACCCCAGAGGGAAAGGGGGGCTTACTTCTATCCCTGTCTGAAGGAGGCTCGCGAATAAATCTGGAATTCTGAAACTTTCTGCGTTCACAACAACATTCGACAAAAGACGGACAAATTATACGTTTTAAATGGAAGTTTCTAGTTTAATTGTTGAGTACATACAGGGGTCGTTGACCGCGCCCTGTTAGGCCGCGCAAGACAGCTGCTTAATTAGAAGGTCTCTATTCACGCGAGGCATTTCACCGGCTCCATTGTCATTGTTTATTTAACGATTGTCGAATGTGAATGGACGGCCATATTACTTTCCGTGGAAATTGGTCCCATTAGCGCCGCTGCTTTTTAATGAAGCTGTATTTTTACCTGACTGCGACAAGGAAAAAAGGAATTAAAATTATTTATTCAGAGTGTATGAGCACATTACAGAAGTGACAAAAAGTTATGTCACTGAAATACGAAATTATGTGTCATTTTATCTTTTCTTCTTCAATCTAACATTAGAAATAAATGATGCTAATATTTTTAAAAGGAAAAATGATTCCTTTACTAGTTACTGCAATTGCAAATTAAAAGGATACATACATACATACATAACATCACGCCCACGATCCCCGAAGGGGTAGGCAGAGTCGAAGGGGCAACATGCCCCTTCAACCACATTCAGCCTACAATAAAGCCGAGCTGGGTCAGATGGAAAATTGTGAAAAAGCAGTGACAAGCGGCTAACCTGTCGCCTACACAATCACCGGGTATATACCATTAGTCGCCTTTTACGACATGCTAGGCAAGAACCACAGTTGGCATTAAAAGGATAATCAATACAATATTTCAAAAAAAATTACGGACGACGTAAGTGTAATAAGTATAACCATATCGACTGACCTGTTGGTCGAGTGGTCAGAGCCCCTGGCCACGAAACCAAGGGTCGCGGGTTCGAATCCCGCTAGAGGCAAATGTTTCGTGTGATAAACATGGACATTTGTACTCGAGTCATGGATGTTTATAAACGTATTTAAGTATGTCTATTCGTTCGCCTGGTATCCATAGCACAAGCATAAGCTTAGTATGGAACTAGGGAATTGGTGTGTCAGTCTGGACAATTTATTTATTTCTTTATTTATATTCCAACGTACGATCGGCACTTACACAAGTAACTGTACTTTATAAGTCTTTAGTAATAAAAGTTAAAAGTATTCAGCTACTTATGTTGCCAACTATACTACATTACCGTAGAAATACAATTTAGGTAATTAATTAATACTATAATACAAGATAAACAATTCACTTATTAATTACTTAACTGATATATTATCTTATTAGCAACTAAGATACCAATTAAGATCTAGTAATTAATTAGATACTTATATTTCCTTGCAAAAAAGACTTGTCATTATAACATAATGCCTAATTAGAAAGTAACGCACTTAAGAACCTCTCAATTCTGGAAGTCGTCTCGAGAAACGAGTTCACAAAATTAAGTTTTCTAACTTAATGACCACTTTCAAGCCCAATGCCTTGTAATTAAGCAATAGAATTCAGCGAGAAGGAGGGTGACTATGAAATATGCTGCACAGTTAGGACAAAAATAATGGTTAATAGAATGTTGTTTAATTTTTTTTCAGTAAAAGCTTTCTGCTATTTACACTATTAAATGCTGATTCATAGGTTTTAGTTTAAGATTTTAACACACACCGTTCTCCCCACACGGATCCGAGTAGGCGGGTACCGTTGTAGCGGTGCCGCCTACGCGGGTCCGAGCAAGCGGTCGCGTCGGCTCATTCGTACCGCGGTAGTACGTCCGCGGCGCTCGTGGCAAATATACGAAGCAAGGTGCGGCCACGCTGTCCATATCGTCAACATACAATATCGGGTATTGAATGCACTGTGTAGCGTACGTATGTACTTGAACATACAACCTAACGAAAGGTGTTGTCGCGCCAAAATGGACGCTGAAGCAGGGTCGTCAAAAAGAAAAAGTAAATCGATAAATTCTCCATCTCTTGCTAAAAAGAGACGCCATGAAAGTGATTTGAAGTTCTCAGAGCAATTTAGTGTTGAAAATGTACACTCCCAGTGCCGCGAAGAAGGCGGATCTTCAAGTGCAGAGGACTCTAATGATGATTTAAGCATTTTCGAATCTAGAAGGAAACCTAAAACGATTAAAAGAGAATCTTGCACCCAGACACCAACTCAACCCTCGACATCATCATCATCATCAATAAAAAAAATTCATAAAGTAGACTCTGATGGTAGAACTATAAGAAAACGTAAGCAGACTAAGCAGATACCCAGGAGTGACTTGCATATGGCAGTACCGTTGGTAACTGCGGTTAAGAGTGAACCTCTTGCTGAAACATCAAGACCTCCGACAGAAAAGATTACTACATTGGATAAACATGGTGATTGTAAAGTTAATTTACCTGCTAATACACGTACATCATCGCCATCTGTATTGGTAGATAAAACTTCTACGCCTACCATATCCCTTTTAAGATCCGACGCGCCTACTTCAAATTTATCACCCGTGAGTATTCATGTATCTACCTCTGCTGTCCCAACTTTTACTCCCAACTCGCCAAGTAACAAACGTGATGCCCCATTACTTGCCCATTCGAACGTTTCTACACCTTCTCCTCAAGGAGCCACTAGCAGTTGGAGCAGTACCCCACAGGCAATAAAGGTATTTGATTTTATCAAAAAACAAGAACTTTTAGTACCACGACCATCTGATCCATACGAAGCATTTCGGCTCATTATCGATGATGACCTGTTAGATCTGATAGTTCGGGAAACTAATGCTAATGCATATAGAGTGCTTTCTGACTGCAATGTTACTAGACACTCCCGAATGAATCAATGGAAAGATGTAACACGAAGTGAACTGCTTACGTTTATAGGACTGTTGCTTCATACTGGAACTATTCGACTTAACCGCATCAGTGATTATTGGAAAAAGCATTACCTATTCAACATTCCGTGTTTCGAACAATTCATGTCAAGAAACCGATTTTTATTAATATTACGATGTCTGCATTTTACGTCCGAAATCAGTGATGAAGATAGCTTATTACAAATTCAGCCTCTTATGGATCATTTTAATACCAAAATGGAATCTATTTACAGCCCTGGTAAACAGCTGTCATTAGACGAATCTATGGTCTTGTGGCGTGGTCGATTGCTGTTCAGACAGTATATTAAAAATAAGCGCCATAAGTATGGTATCAAGCTATATGTTCTTGCTGAGCCTGATGGTACCGTCTTAAAGTACCAAGTGTACGCTGGTGCAAATGATGAAACATCTGGTCCAGACCACGCCAGCAAGATTGTTTTAAAACTTATGAAGGAGAAGTTAGATCAGGGCCAACATGTCTACATGGATAACTACTACAACTCCTACGGTTTGGCAGTCAAGTTATTGGAGCGAAACACGTACTGCACGGGAACATTAAGAAGTAACCGCAAGGATAATCCCGTCGACATAGGAACTATTCATCTCGAAAAAGGACAAAACAAATCATTTTTTCTAAATGGTGTACATATTGGAAAATGGAGGGACAAGCGGTATGTGATGTATATTTCGAGAGAGCATGACAATGAGATGGTTGAGACTACTTCAAAGAGAGGTGCCGTGGTAATGAAACCGTCTGCTATTGTGCATTATAATAATTTTATGTCAGGAGTAGATCTACAGGATCGAATGCTGGCATATTATCCGATCCAACGGAAAACATTGCGTTGGTACAAGAAGTTGTTTGTACACATGGTGCAAATGAGCCTTAGCAATGCAATGTTTTTATACAATAAATGCAGTGCATCGCATAAACTGAATTTTTATGATTTTCGTCTAAAGGTGATAGAAAGTCTTTTGATTGATCCTAATGAGTCTAGTCGACGAAAAGTTTTGACTGTAAAGCACGAGCTCACGAAAATTGAGAAGACCAGACAAAGACAAAAGAAGGTGGGAAAAGTCATTAAGGACACTGTCGAAGTCGTACGGAAGGAATGCAAAGGATGCAGGGCCCAAAAAAAGCGTGTGCAAACCATTTACGAGTGCAAGCAATGCGAGGGTGCACCGGGGTTTTGCACAAAGTGTTTCTGTCTGGCACACTCAAGTGCTTAGTAAGCACACTATTAACGTTTTTCGTTATTATATATTAACGTTTCTATCTTCTTTATTACAAATTTCTTGTTTTTATGTTTAAACGCATTTTGATTTGATTAGCTATAAGAGAGAATTGAATTTGTAATTTTACAATTAAGTAGTAATAAATAATATAAAAATACAGCCTTTTACTTTTTTTTATACATTATTTCATTCATTGACATACTAAAGCAGAGATATGACTACTCGATACTACTTTCATATTTTCCGCGTCTTTAAATATTACTACCCAAAAAAAGATAAACTAGTGACTTATTAGTGATTTGATTATTAGATAATCTATTAATAGTCGGGTCCCATTTTTCATTAGCTAAATTATTATCCATAAATATTTTCGGCTAACAACTCGTCATCCCTAGCTCATATACTCGGATCCGAGCGCTCGGCCTCCGGCGCGCTGTGTGCCAGCACTCGGATCCGATCGGAGTGTTTTTTTTATAATAATATTACTGTTACCAACTGGCTGCAAGGCCAGTTTCAACCTTTTTAGCTACCTTTTTATGTTATATTTCTTTTTTACAATTGTCAATACTTTTCTCGTTATTGCTGTCATTATTGGTCGGTGCCACGTAGTTCTTTATTTCTTAATTCAAATATTATATAATTTCAATTTCTTTTCTAAGCCCTTTATTCCCTTACGCTCCGTGACATTTAATTAGCGTAAATATTTATTTATCATATATTTTAAACATATCATATCATCATCTTCCTAGCGTTATGTCCCGTGCTTAGACGGGGTCCGCTAGACCATGATCCAGGATTTAGCGAGTCTGGTAATTACTGCCGACTGCCGATCTGACCTTCGTAACGTATATAGGGGAACCAGACAATTTTTGGATGAATTTTTTAAACATACCAATACCGAATAATTTACCGTTTACAAATTTATATACTCAAATCCTACCTACTTTTCTATATTTATACAGAGGCTTATAAATATTTAGCAGCTTGAACAAGAAAGTAAAATAAACTTTACTCCCGCATTTGCAATATTAGTTAGGGATTTGCATAATGTTTGTGGGATTGTTTTTATCCATATCCTTTCTAAGTAATTATAACAAACGATAAACAAAATACAATTAAAATGTATACTTTTTGAACCTGTTTAAGTTTTCTTAGATTAGAATTGACTAAATGTATCTATATAGAATCTGTAAAACTTTAGTACACTTCAGAAATGACACATAAATAAATTAAGTATCGCCAAAATTATCTTACTTTACCTCCATTGAGTGGGACGTACCTAAACCCATGGTGACTCTAATCAAAATGTAGAGCAGTTTTAGCAAATTTCACACGGACCACGACTGGCGTTAAGGCCGCCTTTTAATTGGCGTTTTCGTGTAAAATGCCAGTTTCTTTCATTATTAGTTAATTCGTGATTCGTGCTAACTGTTTTCTTTAAGTGGGTAAATGTAACGAGACTTAAAATCAGATAGCTGTGTCGACAAGCTCTACGAAGCTCTATGTAGAGTCCGTGACAATGTTAATTAATATATATATACGCCTACACTCATTTCCACTCATTGAAAGTAGAGCTTGAAACCATGCCTGTTTAACAACCGGAGCACAATGAAAGTTTTTATGAAGGTATATCCTGGTTTTCTAGAACATAACTATTGTTATCTGATTGTACCTACGCGAGCGATTCCATTGAGAAACTATGATTGACACATATTGTAAGCGTAGGCTTCCGTACTTCAAAGAGAAATTGGAACCCTTAGATGATATAAACATGATTATATGATTAAACTAGGGCCCAAATCACCAAATGAAACCATGTGGTATAAAGTACACTAGGGTTTATTAAAAAAGCGAACAATAAACATTTTGTATGGAGCATATATATAACCTTGAAAAACCGAAATACTTGCGCGATCTAAAATACTGCTAGCGCCATCTATTAGTGGCGTTTGGTACTACTAGCTCCCGCTAGGTTCAGCTGCTTACGACTGTCATTGCAGTTCGTTTTAGCTAAATGTAAACAATATTTACTGGTTACATGAAATAAATTATAATAATAAAAACAAATTGGACATACCGCCCACCAAGGACATCTGTTAATGTCCTTACAAAAAATAATAAGCATAGACCGCCCACCATGAGGTCAAGGGGGTATTAAAATTATAAGCAAAAAAAAAACAGATCAACAAAGTTATTAAACCGCCCACCGTAAGGTCAAGAGGGTAACCAAAGCTAAAAGCAAAATATAAAATAGCAAATTAATTAAGCAGTGTAATTAAGCAGCATAATTATTAACCCATAACTTACAACCTATTAATCTGCTACAGGTAGAATACATAACTTGGATGTGGGTCGTCTAATGACAGACTCTTTACATCTGAGAGATACGACTCGCGTAACCCCATCCAAACCTGGATGCTTGTCAATAACTTTGCCCATGAGCCAACGTGTAGGAGGAAGGTTATCTTCCTTGATTAGGACAATATCACCAATGACTGGCTCTGGAATAAGCTTTGTCCATTTGTAGCGCTGTAACATATGCACAAGATATTCATTCGACCATCGCCGCCAAAAACCTTGCAACATACGTTGGGTGACTTGCCAACGTCTTAAACTGCCTATGTTATAATCTAAGTACTCCTGATCTGGAGCAGAGACAAGAGGTTCTCCAATTAAAAAATGACCTGGTGTTAAGGGTAAGGGATCATCATGATTATTGGGTAACTGGGAGATTGGCCGGGAATTGAGGCAAGCCTCAATTTGACTGAGCAGAGTAGTCATCTCTTCAAAAGTGAGTGTCGAATCACCTATTACTCGCTTCAAATGAAATTTCGTAGATTTAACTCCAGCTTCCCAAAGCCCGCCAAAGTTGGGTGCATGTGGAGGGATGAAATGCCAAGTAACGCTATTATCATTTAACCAACTCCTGATTTCAAGTGCCACCGAAGATTTCTCAAGAACAACTAAGGAGTATAGTTCTTTAGAAGCACCAACAAAATTGGTGCCGTTATCGCTCCATATTTCCCTACATTGACCTCTCCTAGCTACAAATCTCCTAAACCCTGCAATAAAGCCTTCAGATGTTAAGTCGCTTATAACTTCAAGGTGAATAGCCCGAGTGACCATGCAAACAAAAAGACAAATATACCCTTTATATGATTTATTGCCTCTACCTTTTGATACTCTTATATTGATCGGACCAGCAAAATCAACACCACTTTTCAAAAATGCTCTCGCTGGTGTTACACGACAAGATGGTAGCTGTCCCATGAGTTGACATTTCGTGTTTGCAGCTTGTCGTACGCAGATAATACATTTGCGCACATGAGCTTTAGTTAAATTCTTGCCGGCTATAACCCAATACTTTGAGCGTAAGTAATTAAGCATTATTGTGGGACCACCATGAAGTGTTTTCTTATGCGCTTCGTCCATTAGTAGAGACGTGAAATGACTGTTCTGTGGAATAATGATCGGATGTTTCACGTCCTTGCCCAATGTAGCATTTGTAATTCTTCCACTAACACGCAAAATGCAATCCTTATCTATTACTGGGCATAAAGGCTTTAATTTACTTTTATTCTTTACAGTACCTATTCTTTTAATATCCTCTATTTCTTCTGCAAATTCCTTTTGTTGACATTGTTTAATACATATCTTTAAAGCTTCTGATATTTCTTCACTTGATAAATATGACTTAATCTCCTTTCCATTTTTTCTCATTCTTGTAATGTTCAAGAACCTTTTGCAAAATGCAATGACACGAACCAACCTGTGTAATGACGAAAATTTAGTCCACACCTTGTCCTCCGGAGGACTTTTAGTAACCACGTGTGATTTCATTGCTCTCTGTTCCACGTTGGTGCTGATTGATTTTGGTCGTGTGTATGTGATTGTTTGTTCTTGAAGCCAAGAAGGTCCAAACATCCATAGCACGTTACTGCTTAGTTCATGAGGACATAAACCTCTTGAAGCAATGTCAGCTGGATTCTCTGTTGACGTCACATGAGCCCAGTGGGTGTTGTCGAATAGAGATAATATATGCGAAACCCTATTTCCCACAAACGTTGTCCAGCGACTAGGGTGACCACTTAGCCATGCAAGAACCACTGATGAGTCTGTCCAGACATGTATATTAGAATTCGGAATACTCATTACCTCTGCAACTTCAGTAATCAGCTCAGCTAACAAACTTGCTCCCATTAACTCTAGACGAGGTACAGATTGTTGCTTTACTGGTGCAACCTTAGTTCTAGATGTGACTAGACTAACTTTAATCGTACCCTGGGCGTCAATGACTCTGGCATACACCACAGCTGCGTATGCCGCTATAGAAGCGTCACAGAAGCCATGCAACTCTATGAGTTGATCATCATGCCGAGTTCCAATCCATCTAGGGAGTTGACATTTGCTTATGTCTTTCAAGTCGCTTCTATAAGTTTCCCAATCCTTTAACAACTCGAATGGCAATTCTTCGTCCCAATCAATTCCAGAAAGCCAGAGCTTTTGGATAAATATCTTAGAGATGATGACACATGGTGATACCCAACCCAATGGATCATACAAACGAGATATGTCTGAGATCACTCTTCTCTTAGTGATGGGTAATTGCTGAGGAGGAAGTTGCACAGAATACTTAAAAGTATCTGTCTCTCGAACCCAAGAAAGCCCTAAAATCTTAACAATTTCATCAATGTGTATGTCCTTCTCCACTGGAGTTTTGATGTCTCTAAAATCCTCTGAGATTTGTTGATTTAATTCCTGACTATTACTCAACCATTTTTGCAGCTGAAATCCACCCTTGCGTAATAATTCAGTCATTTTCCTTTTGATCGCCAATCCCTCTTCTACTGTTTGACATCCTGTCATCAAATCGTCCACATAGTAATCCCTCTTTACCATGTTACTTATTTCGGGACAGTCCTGACCCTCATCCTCTGCCAACTGTTGCAGTGTTTTTATTGCTAGATAGGGAGCAGATGCTGTACCGAATGTAACACGCAACATACGATATTCTTCTAACTCTGAATCAGGACTATCTCGCCATACAATACGCTGAAAATCAGTGTGTTTATCTGATACCTGAATTTGACGATACATTTTGACTATATCAGCGCAAACAATTATAGGATGCATTCTCCATCTCATAACTATATGACGAAGAGGTGGTTGAATCGTTGGACCGACTAAAAGGTCATCATTGAGAGACACTCCATTTAGGCCTTTCATTGATGCGTCAAACACTACCCTTACCTTTGTAGTGGCTCTATCTTCACGTATGACAGCATGATGGGGTAAATAAACAGCTGTTGCCCTTTCAACTTCATTAATGCCGTCTATGCGTTGCATATGACCCAGACTCAAATATTCATGAACTACCTCTGCATACCTTTGCTTAATTTGAGGCTGCTTCTGAAATTTGTTTTCAAGATGTAAAAATCTCTTAATGGCAAGTTCTCTAGAACTACCATACTGTGATTGCGGGTCCTCACTACGAAATGGGAGATTGAAAATATAACGGCCACTCTGATCTCTGCTAGTGGTTGCCTTGTATATATCCTCACAACGCTGTTCATCTTCAGATAGGATTTTTCTGGGAACAATCGATTCGATTTCCCAAAATTTCTTGAGTAATTCGTTGTCATCTGTATGATCGACTGTGATATTAACTACATGATGACAATGAATGTTATCTTGCTCAAAACCGGCTTGACCTGATAAAATCCAACCTAATGCAGTATTTTGAGCTGTAGGTAACCTTGAGGTTCCCTTTATTAAACCTTCTCTTAAAACTAAAGCATAAATTTCAGCGCCAAGAAGCATGTCTATTTTGCTTGGAGTATGAAACTCTGGATCAGCCAAACTGATTGCTTGCAACTCTGACCAATCAGATTTGTGTAACTTCTCTGAAGGAAGAAGAGAAGTTATGGTACCTAAAACGTATGCTCTTACCTGGACACTAAATTGAGGATCTAAGCGGGATTGAATCGTCACCATGACGACGAACTTGGAAGCTAAAAAACTCTGATCACCGCCTATTCGTGAAATTACTGATTTAGCTGGTATCTTTTTCAGTCCTAATAATTGTACTGCTGATTCGGTTATGAATGATGCCTGGGATCCTTGATCCAATAACACCCTCAACAATTGATTATAGCCAGTCCTTGTCTGTGCTTTGACAAGGGCAGTAGCTAGCAACACTTGAGTAGGCACTGAAATAGACTCCTTGGAAAAATGAGTGACTAAATTAGATGTTGTTGGTTCGCCTTCTGTCAGCTGCACCCGATCTGCGGACACAACTGTACTAACTTCAACTGCTGTATTAGGTTTCATAGCATTGGCAGAGAAGTTTGAATTAGATTTGGGATGTAAAAGCGAGTGATGCCTTTTATTGCATATGCGACAAGTAGATCTTTGGCGGCAATATTTGATCGAATGATTGGATCCTAAACAATTAAAGCAAAGCCCATTGTTTTGAACAAAAGTGTGACGCGAATCGTAACTCTCCTTTGCAAACAGCTTACAATTAGCTATTTTATGACTATCTTTACAAAATACACAAGAAAATACTGACTTAGAATTATCATTGTTATTGATTGCATGCATGACTCTTGGCTTATAATTTGTAAAGTTAATTGGTTTAGACTTATTGACTTTAGGATCTAGGAATTCTAAAGCACGAAATCTTGCTTCTAAAAACTCTTTAAATTCGGAAAACTTTGGCAAATTATCATTTGAGCTAATTCTTGATTCCCATTGCTTTCGTGATTCAGGGTCTAATTTGGAGCTAATAATGTAGATAACAATAATGTCCCAAGTATTGACATTAACACCTAGATTTTTCAAACCATTAAGACATTCCACTGTTGTATCTAAAAGACCCTTTATGGCAATCGAAGATTCACTTACATTAGGTTGACTCATTAAACGTTTTAACAATGAGTTGGATAAGAATCTTTTGTTATTATACCTACTGCTTAATTGAGACCAACACTCTCTATAATTTGCCGCTGTTATCGGTATATGCCTAACCAACTGTTCGGCCTCACCTGTCAAGAGACTTTTTGAACATCATCTAAACATTTGTTGCCATCAATTAGCGATATGAACAAATCCTCAAAAGAAGTCCATTCCGCATATTGCCCTGAGAACTTAGGAATGGATATTTGTGGCAATTTAACAAATGAACCTTCATTTGACTGGCTTACATTGGGTGAACCCTGCTCTTTACTAGTTGTTTGACTGACTGAACTTAAATGGTCAATGGATTCTCTTAACTCTGACTTGTACATAAAATATAATTCTTCAGCAGTCTCATAAACATTCTGAGTAAAATAATCATCAGTTGCATTTTCATTTGTAAATAATCGAATTATTTCCTCATGAGTGACACTAAACTGTTTCCATTGATCATCTAATGCTTCTAATCTTGTTTTTAAGTATGGTATTTTAATTCTATCTTTAGGTGATTTTCTATAATTTTGTCTAGCCTTATCAATAGACCTGTATTTATCATATTGAATTTTATATAAGTTATCCATATTTATTTTCAAAGAACAAAGTATTTATGTATGTAATGTAAACAAATTTCTAGTACTAAATTTGCAATCTATGAAAATTTTCTAAGTGTTTTAAAGTGTACAAATCGATATGAAATCGGGCATAGATTCCCCGTCTAACCACAATTTTCCTTAATATTCTAAGTCCTAAATTCCTTACTAAATTTAAGCAAATTTTACTAAGTCTATTAAATTCTTCAACTTTGAAACTTTCTTGAACTGATTCACTGATAATATCACAAATGTACTCACAGTAACTGCACCTCACACTATATCTCCTGGTTACGCTTACGATCCACTTTGCCTCCACTGCTCCACGACGTCCAGCTTGCGTCTCCCGGCTCCTTGGTAGACTTCCACAATAGCGCCCTCTAGCGCCTTGCTTCAGTTGAATAGCTTCACTCTATGAAGCTCTGCCTGCACTTCAGTGACGATCCATCACTGGTTTCCGTGCAGCTCACTCAAAAAGTCGCCGTAGTAGGACACTTGCAAAATACGCCTTATATCCGGCTAACGAAGGACCATATTTAAACTAGGGCCCAAATCACCAAATGAAACCATGTGGTATAAAGTACACTAGGGTTTATTAAGAAAGCGAACAATAAACATTTTGTATGGAGCATATATATAACCTTGAAAAACCGAAATACTTGCGCGATCTAAAATACTGCTAGCGCCATCTATTAGTGGCGTTTGGTACTACTAGCTCCCGCTAGGTTCAGCTGCTTACGACTGTCATTGCAGTTCGTTATAACTAAATGTAAACAATATTTACTGGTTACATGAAATAAATTATAATAATAAAAACAAATTGGACACTAACAAATACTACGGTATTAACTCTACACCAAATGTACAAGTGAAAACATATGATTGAGTATTGAGTATTGAGTATTGAGTATATGATCGCCTACGATTCTCGAAGGGGTAACTACAGTCAAAGGAGCAATAAGTCTTTAAAATGCATTCACCCAAAACATCTGTTAGAAAATTGCGAAAAAGTATTGACAAGTGGCTAGCACATCGCCTACATAGTCAACAAGTTAAAAGGTACGTGTCAATACTAACTACTCTACCTCTATGTATTATTCTATCGCGTATAAATTGGAATCTATTGACGATATTAATTCGGCCATAAAATTTAGTATCACAGTGCTGGCAAACGGCAAATTCCGCAATTTTATATATTTTTTTTTTAAATATCCGACTACATCACATACATTGATCTGACTCCGAGGTAAGTAGCTTAAGCACTTGTGTTACGGATAACAGAATCAACAGTGGTATTACAAATATATACTTAAATATTGGATATTAACACCCAGACACAGAACAAACACAAGTATTCATCATACCAATGTTTGTCCTGGGTGGGAATCGAACCCACAACTCTTGGCGCATGGGGCAGGGTCACTACCGAATGCGCCATCGAGCCAGTCAAATATTTGCAGGCATAAACCAAACAAGAATTATATAATACAGGATCATTTGTCCAACATCCAACCACCTCGCAGGAGTATATAACTGACATTATAAACAATAACGTTTGTTATACAACTTTTCCTAAACTGACAAAAAAACGGCTTTCTATACTAAATGACCAAACACCTGATGTAGTTTGTAAGAAAATTCGCTTTTTTTGTCCATTTAAGAAAAATCGTAGAACAAATGCTTTTGTTAACAATGTCAGTAATCTACTCCTGTGAGGTTGTTGATGTTTTACAGATAACCCTATAGTAGGTATCTGTATACTATATGTCTTAAATTTAGACGGAACCCACAAAGCTCTAATAGCACCCCCACTCATCCGGTTTTCATTAAAGAATCTCCCACAATTACAATACAAGTGCGCCGGCCCTATCCCGGAACACAATGGGTCCCCCCGTTCGAGCACGCGCTCAGAGTCATTAAGGCTATATCGCGGTCAGAATTACGTCACAGCGGTCCCGGGGGAGGGCGCGGACGGGATAATTGTTGAAACACACCGCGCTTCCGGCCGGGGCGTCCGGCGCCCGCGCCGATGACGCAGAGAGGACAGTTTGAACTATGCCGTATGAATACATATTGCGTGGTTTATTAAGATTAACAAGTACTTTTGGGGGTCTAAGCCGGGGCGGTAGGTCTATAGTAAGGACCACGCCTTTCATGCTGTGCTGATTCAAACCTACCTCCGAATTTATACCACTAACGGTAAGGGGAAACATTGTAATGGAAATTGCATACTCAAATAACTATGGATGTGTAACCATGATACAATTTATCTGGTTCCTCAATCTGGGGTTACGAAGGCCGAACTGACATCCGCTTCAATATAATAAACCAGACTCGTATTTATACTCGAATCAGTACCTCGAATGTTGAAGAAGCAAGTGATGTATGTAAGGATCGTGCTATATGGCGTTCAGTTCTCTCTGCCTATCCCGCACGGTAGTGGCGTGAAGTTTAGTTTTACTTAGTAAAAGATAACGAAACCTGTCAATGTCATACTTTGCCGACATAATTAGTGATGGGCGATAAATCATCGTGACCACAGACTATAAACTATCGATATTTTAAATAAAACTTAATTTATCAATTAATTTTATTTTATAATTTAATATCATAACATTATTTAGATGTGTACATACTTGATCTAAAATAATAGTGAGTAAATAAAATCCAATTTCTCACCTACTTATGTAACATCCTATCCGTCGTCGGATCCATCAGACAGGTCGATAATGACTATCGATTTTTTTTTTATATCCTGACAACTTTTGTACTAGCTACCCCAAATCAACTACAGCGCCACTTTACGGACGTTTCTTCTTTTCTTTTTTTATCATACCAGCAATATCCACAGTCCAACAGTAGCCTCTTTTAAACACTAGCCAAAAATAAAATCAAACCGGATTAGAGGGAAATTATGACAAGTAGTCGCAAGTGCCCAATGCATTATTATTATCCGTTTTTTGACATGCTAGGGACGGAAAACAGTTCGTACATTATTTTTCAGTACCAGAGTGGAGAGTCTCAGAGCAACAGAGGAAAATTCCAAACCAACACGCCATGAAAATGCATTAAATTTACCCTCTGTATTAAAACAAATCGCGATTTTCGTTTGTGAGACAGATTTTCGTTTGGCCTCGTTACGGTAATCACGCTGTTATCTCTCAAGCGCACCGGACCCGAGACAATGCCGCGTTGGCACAACGAGCTCCACAATACCATGTTTGTGATTACGTTATTATATGACGAGAAATACCCGCTGCGACGCGCCGGAGAATGGGGCTTAAGGCAGCTCGTTGCATTCACAATCACAAACCTCAATACCAAACGACATGCTTGGCAAGAAAAACAGTTAAGTATACCCACATCATATTTTGAGTCCCAGGCGAACATCGAGGACTTTTGGAACAACATGGAATATAAACATACCAAATGTGCCCTCTGTATTAAATCAGTTCGCGATTAGAAAAGGGTCTCATTCGGCCTCGTTACGGTAATCACGCTGTTATCTCCCAAGCGCGCCGGACCCGTGAGACAATGCCACGCCGGCACAACAAGCTCCGTAATACCGTGTTTGTGATCACGTTATTATATTGCGAGTGTCCTCTGTGTGTATAAATACCCTTTGTGATGCGCGGCAGAAATTTGGCCGCTTGCGAATCACAGATGTTAACGGGCAATTCATAATATTGGAAAGTGAATCTTATCGTTTACGTTTTAAGGTTCAAATACCCTAACTAATTGTGCTGCATTTCTTGAAAAGTTTAAGCCTTATAAAAGGATATAGCTATGGTTTTATCCTTTTATCATATCTTCATCTTAACAAGATGCACCTTAGAGTCTCTGTCACGAATCTCACGCGATAGGAACCGGAGGCAAAAAAATAGAAATGCCATTAAAATCTTAAGAAATATAAATGATTTGCTTCATTTATTGTCTAATGTACCTATAACTGGTCATATCTGATGATGAGTAACCCTTTAGTTTTAATGATTCCTGCGAGATAACAGCAATTGAATTTTATATTTGATGTCGTCCTTTTACCACCACCAGAAATACAGCGTCCATTGTTCTTTATAACAGCGGTGGGCGACAACAATTGCGCTGTGTCGCCATAGACGTACCGCCGGTACACCGCTTATCAGATCCAATAAACACCGATAAAGAGCTCATAACTCTGCTCCGCCAACAGGATAAACTACAGTCTACGTCAGGCCTTTTCCCGTGGGGAGCAGGAAGAAATCGCATCCTTCTGATTGTTGTGACCTGGCCTGCAAGATTCGCTTCAGCCCCACTTATAAAATAATTGATTTATCCTCGTGTGATATTCATTCGTATTCACGTCACAGACGTAGATGTCGCCACCACATAAATATCAATAAATAAATAAATAAATATCCGACTACATCACATACATTGATCTGACTCCGAGGTAAGTAGCTTAAGCACTTGTGTTAAGGATATCAGAATCAACAGTGGTATTACAAATATATACTTAAATATTGGATATTAACACCCAGACACAGAACAAACACAAGTATTCATCATACAAATGTTTGTCATGGGTGGGAATCGAACCCACAACTCTTGGCGCATGCGGCAGGATCACTACCGAATGCGCCATCGAGCCAGTCTAAATGTGTGTAAATAGATGTCACCAACATATTTGTTATCTATCATAAATATTTTACCACCGTCGAAATTAAATGTCGACGTCACGCTATACAAGTTATTCTAACTGGTAATTATATATATTGAACAAACCAAGACGCTTAAATTATTTTTGTTTTCCGAGTACACAGTAGATTATAGATATTTCCTCGCTTCCACTTTGGATACGAACATCCTTGGAATGTACCTATGTAAACTGCATATTTAATTTAGTAAACTTAGTTTTCTGCTAGATATCAGTGCGCTTGTCTGTTCAATTAATTTATGAAAAGTTAAGTTTTATTTGTTCCTTAACTTTTCTCCCTCTCTCCGGTCTCAAAATATCTCACCAACCACACTTGGACACGCAGACCAACTTCGTAATGTCCTATAAAACGTCCTCCATCATCCCATCAAGCACTTCCTCGGAGCACTCACCGGTCGTAAAGAGCGGTCGCCGCGCGGACGCGTCCAGGAAGCGTCCAGGCCGGTGTAATGGCACCGCCACTTCCGCGGAACTACACACGTATCAAAAAGCGATTAGCGCAACGATGTGTCAATCAAGTCGAGCTAACAGAAGTTGCACTCAACTCGAGTCAAATCGAATCGCTTCTAACAACATCGATCATAAATGTCTACTCCATAGTGATGCTTTTTCAAAAAGAACGATTGCTCGAAATTGTAAACATATAAATACATACATGCACAATTCTTAAAGATGATGTATTTTAAGTGTTTCTTTGAAACCTACATAAAAAAAGAATATTTTGACTTTGACTTTGACTTTACTACTTATAAAAACTAATTCTCAAAATTTTAAGGCTCAAATTCTACCGTAGGTATGTACCAGGATTACAATTAACAATGTATACTTTCTCAGATTCGTAGCCAACTAAAGTTTTCGAGTTAAGTGAATTTTAACTCGAGTTTTTTTCAAGGTACATCATAATATCACATCACACGTAAGGCCGCAACCACCGCATCTGCCTACCCCGCTAGGTAAAAGTAAAGCTGTTGTGTCCATAAATTTATTGAGATTACAGAGACAAAAAAATATGTAATTTTAAGTAAGTAATGTAACACCAAACATTTGAAAACTATAGTATGAGGTAACTTTAGTTTTAGTATTATAAGTACGGATGCGATCATCCGTACAACTTATTAACTTTAAGAGCAAATGTGCAAAAATTAAATAATTGCAACACGTGAGAGCAAAAGTTAACGGATGTAATCTAGTAGTGTAAAAAAAAAAACTCCACAAAACTTAACTGTGGTTTGGTACAGTAAAATGGTTATACATTTACCCATTCCTAAGTTTGTGTTTCATATCCCGTCGAGTCCAATGCGAGCGAGGTAACTAAAAATTATAAGATTGCTTCAGTGATAACAATTATCACGCTACTCAGCTCACTCGCACAGCTTAATTACTTTTTGTTTTGTATTCATATTTATACAGTTAGTTATAAGACTTAAATTTATGATAGCATTTATATCTATACCTGTAAACATTGTTTGAAAGTTTCTTTGTTGAATTTGTTTAAGTACTTTTTCTCAACAAGCCGTTCATATTTAATTATGTTTATCCGTTACCTGTACATAAAGCACAAACTTAATTATTAGGTTAGGTAGTAAATTTTGTGGTGGTTCTAATCGACGCATAGATACCTTGGCCTATTCGCACTACGGTGTGAATAGGCCAAATGCAAAAAAGTTCTTTCCGTTTCATACCACGATGCAAATCAACGACTTCAAAAATGCTCCATGTGCGATTCACCCCGTGGGATGAACAGCTCGTGGGGCGAATCGACGAAAGATCCTCGTTGTAAAGTTTTTGTAAAATTAACTTTTGACCAAAAGATAGAACATAACAAAAAATGGTTCAAGTTAAAAAATAAAAATAAAAGTACAATATCTTAAGAAATTATACGAGTATCTTCCGAAGGGTTTGGAAACGTGACGTGACTAAATATTTCGAAAACCGAGCAATAGTACCCACGAAACGGCACCAAAGTCTTAACCGTGAAGACCCCGTCCCAGGACTGGAAACGTTAAATAAACAGGATTACATTCGTTTATATTTTTTGTATAGGACACTAGGAGACTTGTGTTTGTGACATGTATTCATCCACACAAAGCCTAAATGTAAATTCATTCACAACGCCATTAAATAAAGAGAGGGTCCTGCCCTACTAAGCCTACTAATTTTTCACCTAAATACCCGTTTGACGTTTTTGATTCGAATGAGATTTCTCTTTGTAAACTGTTAAACTATTATAACGTTCGTAACTTATATATTTAGCTATCCGAGACAACTAATAATAAATGTGAGTTTTTTAATTAAAAGTTTAGATATATATTTCACAAACATTTGGTTGTTTCACTGAACATCCTATATGTCAGGTATCTTTGTGTTTGGCGCAGGATGCCGGTAAAATGTGTTTTTCCGAAAATACTAATGTAAGAATCATATCAGTTTCATAGACTAACTAACTAATAACACTCTAAAAGAACTGTAAAAAAGAAGTCATTAAAAAGATCCTCAAGTCATAAACTAAGTGGATTCATTGCAGAGGAACAAAGTTTTTAACAGCATGCTTATACGTCTATCACTGTAAGTATTTTTCAATCATTCTAGATCCGCCCCAGCTAACAACAATCATGGACTAAATCCAATGACAAAACTTCTTAAGCAGTGTAAAGTCGATCGCTGAATAGCCGCGGGAGCGAACCCGCGATCCCACGGCCGCCGGCGGGGCATCACACAGAATAAATTACAACCGTTGAATAATGAATTATTTACGCAGCACAACGGTATTTATCTCTGCTATGGCTTTCATTCATATTCATCTGATGAATTATTCCCCGCATACGAAATAATCAGTTTCCTTACAGTATTCTTTAACGCTCCATTAATATTATTTAAAGTTTTTTACAACACATTTGTAATATCTGTTTTAATATTGAACACGTATCTAGTTGAAATACAAAAAGTCTTTAAAAGGCAAAGATTTTTCTTACAGTAACTACATACATATGTACATAACATCACGCCCATGACCCCCGAAGGGGTAGGCAGTGTCAAATGGGCAGGCCTCTTTAACCACATTCAGCCAAAAACAAACTGGGCTGGATTAGATGGAATATTGTGAAAAAGTAGTTACAATCGCCTACACAATCACATACCCAAAACCTTATACACCATTAGACGTCTTACGAGATGCTAGGCAAAAACCACAGTTGGCACGTTATTTTTAAGTTCCAGATCAACATGGGACAATTGCCTGGGTTTTACGGAAAATTGTGAAAAAGTAGTGACAAGTGTCCAGCTCTTCGCCTACACAATCACACACCCAAAACCCTATATACCATTAGTCGCCATTTACGACATGTTAGGCAAAAACACAGTTGGCACATTCTTGTACCCAACCAACATGAAACTACAATAGCTAGTAATCCATAATTAAAAACAATAGGTACCTGTTAAAATTAGGTTTTGTCCGCGGTTTTACGAACTCTGTTACACAAATCTTATCGTACGTACAGGCATTACGTGCAGGATTTATCAATACTTCCGGGTCAATAAGGAGTCTTTGCCCTTCCTTGAGATTCCCACTTTTCACGTACCAAATGTCGTCACAATCAGTCAAGCAGCAAGCACGTATGTAACATACAGATAGCTTATTAATAATGTATAGGTTTCGCAAATATGAGTTGAAATATTTTATGTTCGTTATGATTATGACGATTTACCAATGCTAGTTGCTAAATGTAATCGTTGAAGCTTGTATAAAAAACAATGAATGAATCGTAAAGTTGTGAATAGTAAGTAGTAGTTGCTTCGGTATACATAATTGCTTTATATAAATGGAACTAATCACTTTAATGCGTCTAGTACATTCGCTTGATTTAGGATCATGATCAAACAGTTCCCGATATTAGTTTAGTATGATTCAATAGTGTAACTTACTTATCCCCCCCCCCCCAATAGGACCAAAAAAAGGACCAAAAGCTGCGTTAATTGAAACAACTATTAAGATTAATCTTTTGAAACTATGCCATAAAGGCAAAAACATTCACATGTAAAGTTTAGAAAGCATCGTACGCCGTGGATAATGGGCGAAGTCGATGCGTTGGATGGATTAATGGAGTGTTGCAGATCGCCGGCGAATGGGGCGGTGCGGGGTCGCCACCCGGCCGGCTAGACCCGGATTTGTCCTATTTTAGACGACGTCCCAAGTTTTTTGATCAGTTTGCAATTTTTTTATGGCAAGTTTTAATATTGGCACTTAAGTACATACGTATTTGTAAAAGCTACTGTAAGATATAACCGACAACACTCACGCCCGAAATCTCCGAATCGAATGAGAGGCGGAGTCCAATAAACAGTAAGGAACATCATGATTATCGGAAAATTATCTTTTTATCTTCATCTGTTCCTAACTGTACCCTTTGCGTGAAAGAAGATATGAGTGAAATATATGTTGCATAAACATCATTGTGTCTAAATATTTTGAGAGATAAGTTTGAACTCTGAAGTGATCTAACGTCCCAAGTTTTCAATGTTACTGTCCTGGATAGCAGATTGTAGATGGCTACCCTAGATCTGCGCCATGCAACATGACGTCGGTACGGGTCCATTCGATTTATATTTAAACAGTCAGTTATAACTGAACAGTCAATTATATCGAGAGCGGTGGTAGCTGAATGGTAAGGCCATGAGCCTTATAACCGAGGGGTGCAGGTTCAAATCCGGGATGTATGTACGTATTTGTACCATTTGCTCGGCTCGGTGAGTGAAAACATCGCGATGAATCTGCATATTGCAACAGCTATGGATGTGTAACCATGATCTAAAAATTGTCAGGTTCTTTATAAGGGTTACGAAGAACAGATCGGCAGTCGCTTCAACATAATTATCAAGCTTGCTAAATCCTAGATTATGGTCTAAGCGGACCTGTCTAAGCACGGGACATAACGCTATGAGGATGAGTCAATTCTATCTGAACCATGTAGGTTTATATATAGATAATATAATATATGTATTTGTTATGTACGTCTTCCAAGTTCGATGCGGGTCACTCACTCCGCAATAAAAGAGAAATAAAGTCTTGTAAATAAGCCGCACCAATTTGTTATCGCCTGTTATTGCGTATTGCCTAAATAACGATTCTTATTACTTTTTCCGAATTGCTAAAAATATTTTGCCTACACAGAAATCAGGAACATTATTTCAAGGTTCTCAGAAATTGTTTATTAATAGAAAATTACTGAAGTTTCTCAAGTATCAGGGTCCAGTTGCCACATTTTCCTTCTGCTAAGCAAGCCGCTATAAAACACTTACGAAACTACTTAATAGTGCATAATTTTCATCGCCATGGTACCTACATATAACATTCAAGTTTTATTTGTACGTATAAGATATATTATTGTAGGTATATGTATATAGCAATTTCTACCTTCACTATTGGTAAAATCGTTTCTGTGAAGTTTATCTTCCAAGGGTTAAGAGTACTGTTCTTAGTCGGAGTTCGCTCAGACTATGAACCTAGATATAGCGAGTCTAGTACATTTATACATTGTAGCAACTGCCATTTAGCCTTCGTAATACTTAGATAGGGGAACGAGATAAATTGGAGCAGAGTTACCTGCATACATTCATAACAACACGCCCTTAATCTCCGAAAGGGTAGGCAGAGTCAAAGGGGCAGCAGGCAGAGTCCACCAAATTCAGCCGAAAATAAAACTAGTCTGGGTTAGATGAAAAATTCTGGAAGAGTAGTGACATGGCTAGGTCGTCGCCTACACAATTACATACCCAAAACCCGATATACCATTAGTCGACATACTATGTTATACTTACAGACATGCTATGTCATAGTTACATAATTATTTGAATATGCATGTTTCCTCATGACGTTATCCCCACCGCTTAGAATCATAAATGCGATATTATATTTAAAAATATTCAAGCTTTTGCCTGGGTTTTAAGCAGTGGTTCCAATCCTCGCATGTTCGAACCAACACATTTCAACCACCAACCACGCTCTCAACTTGGACATACATACATACATAACATCACGCCCATAATCCCCGAAGGGGTAGGCAGAGTCAAAGGGGCAACATGCCCCTTCACCCACATTCAGCCAAAAATAAAGCCGGTCTGGGTTAGATGGAAAATTGTGAAAAAGCAGTGACAAGCGGCTAACCTGTCGCCTACACAATCACACACCCAAAACCCGGTTTAGTCGCCTTTTACGACATGCTAGGCAAGAACCACAGTTGGCATATTCTTTTTAAGTCCCAGACCAACACGGGACAGTAGGCTGGGTTGGATGGAAAGCTGTGAAAAAGGAGTGACAAGAGGCTAGCTCGTCGCCTCAGACTCAGACACATAGGTACCCAAAAGCCCATAAACCATTAGTCGCCTTTTACGACATGCTAGGTAAGAACCACAGTTGGCACATTCTTTTTTTTGTCCCAGATCAACATGGGCCAAGTCCCAGACCAACATGGACATAAAAAAAAACCAAATTCAATTATGTGCCTACGACTGGCACATAAAACAAAGCAGCCTCGTGAAAAATAAAGTAATCCGATTACGTGCATTACACAGTATAATAACCATCCACAATAACTTTCGTCGGACGTAAAACCTTTAACTGCAGTACACGGACATAAACCTCCGATATTTTATCATTAATAGCGGCTTTATGGGGCATAACATTGTTATACGAATTTTAGTGCTTCTCGAACGATTCTTCCGAAATCCCCTTAAGAGGAAACGCGGGCGACACAACTTCTGAAGAATAACCATTTGACAAATCTATTGCTGTCAAACTAGTTTCAACTTAATCAAGACTTATGGGTGACTATTAATTGAGATAGATCGCTCTTCCACTCCGTTCATTTCTTTTATTCCTATGACAGTTTTTTTATGCAATTTTACGAAACCAATCGGGATCAGTGCACAAAAATTGTTATTACAAAATATCTTGGCACGCTAAAAATTTTTGTCTACTTATTCAATCCACAAATTTTAATTATTAAACTTTTCAAGTTTTTAATTAACTAAGTAGTCGGCGTCATCTAAATTATACCCATCGTACCAAATTGCAACTTTCTAGTACGATGGGTTTCTAAAAAAAATCGCGTACAGAAAGACAGACACAGTGGTGACTAAATTATAAGTATTCTAAATCCACTAAAGTAGAAGAAAGAAAGAAATAGCAACATTAGATCAAAAATAGCATCAGGCACTTAGCCGCCCGCGTTCCCCCTTTTAACTCAAAACTGGGGTTATCGTCCAAACTTCGTATATTAATAAAGATAGTCGGCAGATAACGCGACGACAGACTATCAGTTATGGGCCGTTAAAGTAAACGATTCGTATAAAAGAACCCGCGGTATCTAACGAAAGGCGTCGCACGCACGGCGGAGGCTGCCGTAAGCCTCTTACACGAATAGCTGAGCAGGAATGTGTGTACAACATCATTTAACTTTCATTTTGCTGCATCGATACTAACACGTGTGCTTGTTAAAGTATGTATATCCTTTCACAGATGTATTCTTTTTTCAGCAAAATGAATATGCGACGTTAAACCTTAATGTTTTTCCCTTTTTAATATTAGTGTAGATTAATCGCGATGTACATTACTCCTCGCACTGACCCAAGTATGATTTCCCCTTTTAGAAAACTACAATAGTAGCGGTTGTGTGCGCTACTTCAAGGAATAAATCTATAATTATTGTCCGGACAATACTGCTGGCTGTAACTCCTGTTTGATGTGTGTAAGTTCGATTAAATGATAACAGAGACATCGGCCAAGAGCGAATCGAATTTATACACGAGAGGATGTTTATGGTTTTCTGTTATAGCGGCTATAGTAATACTACATACTCTGCGAATCAAGGCCTTGTACAGCCTATGAAAGATGGACAGCGGGGGCTTAATAAGCCCTAATGAGCAATAAACGACCAGTCGCTTCTTCGTAGTCAATACAAAAATAGGCCTGTCTAATAACGAATCGCAATCGATTACGCTTCTCGGAACCGCCGATTGACTACTTCGCCAAACAATAACTCGGTCGAGCGCAGAATGTTGATGTTGGACAACTAAGCGCGGCAACTTTGAGATGTCTGACGTTCCCGGAATCGGGTGTTGTCAGAATTGCGGGGAATCGCGGTAACTTAGGCTCCTTGGAGAAACGATTTATCGATAGGTTCACTATTTCGAGCGAATTAATTAGGCTCGAGGTCAGCTATTGATAGCTGACATGAAAATAAGACTGGTTATCGATAGCAACGATACCAACGGTAGTATATGAATATCGACACATATCTAGGACTATTGACGATTCGCAATGTAGTTTCTATATTAGTGAGGCTCGATCACTTGTTTTTTATTTCAATAAAGATGGCGAACGGCCTGTCTGATGGTCGATGTCCTGCCTGGTGGAACGTAGGTTGTAGACATTTGCCACGCCATAGGTTACAGAACCCTTTTTAAAAAATCTTCAAAAAGAGTGCGCATCTTCATCTTACAGGCCGGCAGCGCACCTGTAACTCCTAATGTTGCAGATGTACATGGGCGACAGTAATCACTTACCATCAGGTGAACTGTGTGCTCGTCTGCCCGCAATCACATAAAAAAAAGGGTTTTTACTGCAGTCTCAAGGGAACAACACCTCGGCAGAGAGCTCATTCCACATTTTATTTATGCTTTCCAGTGAGGAAGTGCCTCTGGAACTTTATACTGTAAGTACAGGATTTCTGACATGTTAACTATTGACATATTTGATCGTATCAATATCATGGATAATTTTAAACTCTCGATAGCTATCGATAGCTTTTTATTTCTCCCGACAGTTCCACTATTGCAAATAAGCGAATTACTATCTGTCAATAGTCTGTCGTTATCGTTCTTAATAGGCATCCCTAATCCCTTAGTTTCCCTGAACTGGCCATGACAGGACGTGATAGTAACTGAATTGGGAAACTAACTTTTTTAAACTGACTCTACTATTGCGTTGGGATACAGAGTTTAAGCAATTACAATGGACCTCACTCAATATGAAGGTTTAACATATAAGAACAAAAGATCGAACGATTTGTTCGAGCAATAATTATTAATCGTTTTGAACCTTATTAAACTCTTTGAACCGGTAGATATTGATCCCATTCTGACGATTTATAAGTGATTTTTTGAAGCCTACGTAGGTAAATAAAGACAATTTCATTTCATTTCAATCCATGATTTATGTATAAGCAAGTAAACAATCTAATCTAAAGCTAAAAATTCGACTATGAAGAAATTGCTCCCGCAAAAGTTTAAAACGCTTTTTTATTAATAGGTTACAATGAGCCTGTGTCACCCGGACCATAATAACGAATCGATGTATTAAATCTGATAAGTAATTAAACTGTTACTGTAGCAGTACGATACGTAAATTATACATAGACATATATACATACACAGATAGATAAAATCATAACCTTTTCAGTACCTCTATCTTCAGTAGCTTATTTTACTTAACCTGAAGGATGTCTAAAAGAGATTGCTTTAGCGATTAGACCGCTTAAATTTAATTGTATTTGTCGGTATCCTTATTTGTGTATCTGTTTTTCGTGCAATAAAGAATATATATATCTTTTTTTTTATCTAAAAATAGGAAGGAAATAACTTAAATGTACAATTAATATTAGGTATTTTACTTTACGCTTTCAAAGTCCGACGTGCATTTCTCTAACCATTATACCAATTGTTAGAATATACAGAACAAATGATTTATTTTGCAAAGACCTTATTACAGAGAATAAATTTAAGAAGTCTGCCAGTATACTGCCGTTAGCGATATTTTTATAATAAAATGAAATGAAATATATTTAGCTGCAAAATTTTAGGTGGTAGGTACATTGGTCTTAAATGTTTAATTAGTCTCACTAAAATATTGCTAATTACCTAGCATGCAAATCTTAATAGTTTAAATGATTCTCGCAATGTAAAATAGTTATCTTAATTTAATTAATAATTTAAAATTAATATTATCAAATTCATAATACCTAGGTACAATTAAATTCCATTATCAATTATTAGATAACATAAATCCTAGCCCATTCCTTATAATCCTTTTAACAATTGTATAATCCTATCTACTATATGTGGCCATTATAGCTCTCTCTAACATTCCTTGTATCTATGGATACAACGAACACAAAACAAGGTACTAAATATCCCTTAATGAGCTAACTTGAACACAGATACAACTTACTCGTATATTTTTTGTAATATTTCTCCAATTATTAAAGAGAAATCTTCTTAGCGCTGAAGTTTATTAATTAACAAGCAGACAAAGTAACTCGACGTCTGAAATATTATATTATACAACAAGACGCCCGGCCCGACTTTGACCCATAATTTAGCGGACTACAGCGCCACCTATCGAGTTAAAGTATAAATCTTAATCATCTGACAGAAGCACAAAAATATTTCATTAAATTCTTTCCAGCCGTTTATGAGGAATTCTGACACAGACACGTATAAAAAAATTATAAACACCGAACTATACTTAGTAGACATCTTACTTAAACGGAAGTCTCAGACTCCCTTTTTCATTTCGCCAACGCAAGCAATAAGTTTATTTGAATAGCAATGTTGAATTCCGAACAAAATTTCAGCCAAAGAGATTATTAAGTGTAGCTCTCACAACTGGAATATGTTGGGGCCACGCCAAATGCTAGTTAGCAAGCACATGGTAGTTTGTCATTAAGTTTCAATAAGTACAAAATGCTACCTTAAAAAATGCTAAGTTAGCATTTCGTACTTATGTTTAGTATTCGGATCATGTGAAAACCTTTTGTTGATAAACATTTTGAAAAAAATTGACTCATAAACTACATAACACTATATATTATATATTATTCAAATAAGTAAATTTTTAATCTTGGAATGATCAAATGAAGGCCTTTTATGTAAGTATCCTAGGCTCGGTTTTGTATTTCGCAGAACCATAACTTTTTTAGAATTTTTACCACTTACTTCAGGTCCCGTTTCCTAAAATGGGAAAATGTTTTTCATGCTGTTATTAATACATAAAAAGAGTCAAGTAAGTTTTAAAATGTATAACATATCGAGTCAAATAGCATTTATGTTTTCTAAGAGAACCATACAGATACCCAGCCGCAAAATTTACCTAACATTTTGAACGGAACCCTAATACATCAGTAAATCCATCCTACACAGACAATACCTGCACAATATTGTAAGTAATTTACGCGATCACTTCATAAGAGCGTCGTAAAAATCTTTTATTCGACAATAAAAACTATCAATCGAAAAAAACTCGATAAAAAATTAACTGAAACGTGCACTTTTTATCGAGTTTTTGTTGCGAACAATTTATAGTGAAGTAAATCCATTTGTCAGGGCTCAATGACGACGCGAGGGAATGTTTTTTCGTAGTATTTTTTATCGTCGGAAGCGAGAATAAGTTCAGTATAGTGGGCTGCCGGCTTACCCGATTTATGTGATAATAATGTATTGGAAAGTATCATATTTACTGCACGTAATGTTACCCCTCGTATTTCAATGTGGATTATAAAATAGAAATATGAAACTTTTTAACTTTTACTAAGACTTATTTGACTGACTTTATGATCCTGTTTTTAACCGACTTAAAAAAAAAGGAGGAGGTTCTCAATTCGACTGAATATTTTTTTAATATATGGATATAGCTAACAAACGAAAATAGAATAAACCAAAACCACAAAATATTTAAACGAGCAACGTTCACAAATAAGATAATTGTAGAATTATTTCAACTATTTATTTTCTCTGTTCCGGCGTTAAATTATTAGATAAATGACGTTATATAGCTCCTACATACTTTTTTCAAAACTATTAAATAAGCCCATTAAAATACGGCCACATAGTACAGCGATAGTATAATTACGAGTAAATGATTCTGATTTTGAGCTCCGGATTAAATACGACAGCTGTCATATTAGGCATTTCAATTTTATAATCCAAACAAAACGAATCAACTCTGTATTAAGAAAAACATAACATAAAAATTTGGACACAAGCGCATGTCGTCGATTTAATCTTAAATGACGTGGAATATTCATTTCTACTCATATATATTTTTTTCCGATATAAGTTCTTTATTTAATTTCAAAATATCTCTATAAGCACTACTCTTAGTATTATAGTGATAACCCAACTTCTTAAATTTGTTACTTATTCGCACTTTATCGGCATAAAGTAACTAGCTTGAAGGCACAAGCACACATCGAAATACCAACCAACTTGACACATAAGCCGTAAACCACTTTGAATTTCATGAGATAAAAATAATTTTCTTATTTATTTTCCTCCGCCACATTTCTGAAGTCAAACCAGGAGGCACGAGCAGAAACTAGGACCACCATAAATTATTCAACGCGAAATCTTTCTACCCCGCAGTATATTTTTCAAACGGCCATCCATTTCTGCTATTTATAGGATCTGACAATACATATTGATTTATTATTCCATCGCACCGTCCCACTTTCTTTGTGGACAACGCGTCAGTCGCGGGCCACAAAGCGTCCGGGGCCGCCCGGACGCCGGACGCCCTGCAGAGACTTCTTATAGTGCGCTGCGCATTTACCATTTAATGGATTTTATGGTACGTCTCTAGTGGTGATAACCATCAGGCAATCTTGCCCCTATAGAGAGTATGGCCATTTGGCATTCGAACAGATATATCATATAACAATAGATAAATTCTAAAAATATAATGGATTTGGAATAAATAACAACATCTCAGGTATACTACAGCACCTCGGTGACTAAAGAATTAAGTAAGCCTTTTTTCATGTTAGTTGCCGGAAGATTTGCCATTAGAGAAGAGATAGCCCTATTTTATATGTAAGATTAATTAACTTTAGATTTCTAAAGAGTATATAGTATGTAATTGCTTTTGCTCAAGAAGAAAATTCAGACCGTACTCAAAAATATTCGTTTAATCATCTTTCTAATATAATTAACGTGAAAGCAAATTGATCTAGCATCTGTAATAAGCTATTGAATGGATGTAATGGATACCAATATCAATTGCACCATATCAATTTGAAGTATCATCTTATAAGGCAATAATCTCAACGACCTCAACGACGTTCCGGCACACAATATTCAACACAAAGAAGTGAATTGAAGCTAGTGTGTACCTACAAAATATCTCGTTCGCTTTTCGTGAAAGAATCCCCTTGAGACAAATTGAAATAAAGCCTTACATTACGGCACACCAATGTACGCAATTTCCTATTAATGCTCCAAACGAGGCTTTCGCGAAGAACTTTAATAACACATTTCTTGCTACAACTTAGCTCAACTTGAGGCCAAGAATTCATTAAGTGCTTTTATTAGATTTCATTACGGAGAAAAATATTTTTACGGTTTCTATATTCGGCTAAAGAGCGATTAAAAACATGAATTAGCCGAGATTACACGAAAGAAGATAATTAATTTCTTTTAGGTATACATTTTAATCACATTTGTTTCTGTAATAGCTTTAAGTCTAAGTAATATAAATAGTTGTTAAAATTTAAAGTGGAAACCCGACTACAGTTTAATAGTATTTCAACCGTTTTCAAATTTAATTCATTCAACGATATTGGATACTTCTTTAAATAGGAACAGTTGCTACTAGTTGCTAGTTGCTAATATGATGTTTATGAAAGCATACTTCGACTTTTATCGGTATACATTTACATTTGATTAATAAAATAATTGTACAGAGTAACGGGAAATGCGATACTTTCCTTGACGGAGCCGAAAATGAAGATTATTTTGCAGTTTATTCATTAATGTGATACAATAACCACAGCTTTGTTCTCCGAATTGTTCTTTAATTAAGAATTTTATAAAAACAGAATTTTGTACAAGAACTATTTTGAGTATTTTTGAAGAGGCACTCAAAATTTTAAATACGAAATATTCATGTTTTAGGTATTAATTTAAGGAAATAATAAAGTTCAGCATAGTATAAAATTACAAAATTAGCTGTGAATAATCTCTACGTCAATCCAAGTCGCCCAACGCAAGTTCCCTTGCAAGCAATATATCACTTTTCCTATCACCCTGTGTGGCTTTTGTAACCTACTGATCATATTTCAGGTAAAGTACTTTCAAATCGCAAAACACCAATCGAAGACATTTCAATTCAATATCTCAAAAATTCAAAGCGACCGAACGAAAAAGTAATACAAAACCGTTTCTTGAAACTGTCAAGAGGGTCGCCGTGGCTCGTCCTCGAGTGAGACAGCGCTAAAAGGGCCTGCTTACTTAAAATGATGGACCGTCTTAAAAGGGTTCCTTCGCCGTTTGCTTTGGCGAAAAATCGTCGGCGCTCGCGAGAACTTTTCAATTATGTCTGGCATTCGGAGCGAAGGGATTTGCCGGGGGATTATTTAAATTTATTCATTCCGTGATGCCCGAGAAACTAAATCCGGATCTACACGAATGTACAAGTACGTTTCGGGCGGGCAGGACCGGTTGTGTGTATAAAGCATTATCTGTATCGCCTTAGATTGTGCAGATTGCCGCCTGGGAACTAGGGATGGCGATTCTTCCCGAAAAACGTCGTTGAATCGATTCAAGTCGACGTGTGGAGAATCGATGTTACAAAAAAATCTCTCATCATCGTTTCTCCAACAATGCACATTTTTTTTATTTGTTTATTTACGCGGAGTCTATGAAACTACATGTATAAATCTTTTTAGCATGTAGATATCTACATTTTGCGATAAAACAAATACCTACACCTATGTAGTACAAGTAAATGAATTACTCATATACTTAATTCGAATATTTAAAAGCATTATGTATACTGTTTATTTATTTGAGCAAAGCATATTAAGCTTCTTTAAAAATTGTACTATAACACATCAATTTTAACTTAATACTGCAATGCTGCGTCACCACTCCTGGCTAAGTTGCTCAAGATTAGGTGACAAGCTTCCCGCCTGTCGCCTAATGCGCCCTATTCAGACCTGAATGCGTCCTGTCCCCCCCCCCCCCCACGCCGTCCCCGCCGCTCGCCCTGACAACCGAATTATCGGGCTATCGGCCCGTCCAATAACGTTATCATATTCCCGGGATGTTGAACAAGACGACGGAGGTTACGAACTAATTTCTTAGTGCAATCGCCTCTTGAAGGACTTCTTCAAGTAAATAGTAAAACATTGGTGGTATACCTACCCGCCCACGCGACGCGATATAAATACTTTTAATACAAAGTAGCAATAACATTCGGTATTACTACTCTGCAATATTTATGCAGGATCACTCACCTCGTCATCATCAGCATCATTGGCCGAGAAGAAGAAAAGAAGGCGCAAACCGAGCAACGAGAACTAGCACAGGCACACACACACACAAATAGAAAACCATTAAAAATATAATCTTTTACAGTAAAACATGGCGTAGGGGAAAGTGGGGTAATCACGAACACCTAAGAGAAAATTTAAATAAATCATAAAATATATGACATAAACTTTAATTTTTCATATTACAATCAAGATAAACTATTTAAGTAACAACTTTAAGAATAAACATTTACATATTTTTAATAAAAGTTCAAATTTTAAACAAAACACAAAAACCTTAGCATTCGGGTTTACCCGACAAGGGTCGGGTAACTACGAACAGCATAGGGGGTAATTACGAACTAACATTAATCATCTATAATCAGTCTTTTATTACAGCCGAGATCATATTTGTAGCCTCTTAACGTTCAGCACTCGTGGCCTTGCCCACTTGTTTTTCACCTCTTTCTGCCAATATTTTTGAATTTCTTTGCACCGTTGAAATGCCCGTCTCATCAACGTTAAATATCTTGTCAGATTGTATGTGATATTTATTTTGTATGTTCTTCAAATTATCATAGAATACTTTAACGTCAGCCTCATTAAATGCATTTATACGATTCAAAGATGTTGCTTCAGGTGTCCTCAAAGAAATTCTAGGATGTCTTTTCATAAAACTATAATACCAGTCTTTTCCCGCTAGTTGCTTAGTTTTGTCAAAATTATTAGGCAGTTTGTTACGCTCTGCAAATTGGAAAACTATCTTGCGAACCTTTTTAATCGTCAATCCATAAAATAGTTTACTACATTTAATAATATAGTCTGCAAGTTCCAACTCCTGCGCTTCAGAAAATATTGGCTTTCTGCCAGTTTTAGGTACTTTTGTTACATCCTTTTTCAAATGGTCATAAATTGTGGTTTTTGGCACCGAATAAATCTGTGAAGCTTTTCCAAGACTTCATTTCTTTGTTTTTACATCTTCGATTTCTTTTTTGAGATCTTCTAAATTATATTTTGTTTCTGTTTTCCTAATATAATTTCGAGGCATCTAAAACAAATAAAATAAAAATTACATACAAATTTATCTCTCATCATTAAAATATAGGAGGGGAAATCCCGAACGTTCGGGATTACCCGCCACGGTCCGTTCGCCATTGCCCGACAGTATCAAAATACAAAAATGTAATAAAATAACATAGGTTATGTCTACGTATGCCTTTAGCTGTTCTGCCATCGAAAGCTTAGATTGTGAGTATTCTAGCACACATACGTTGTATTTTATACTATTCATATAAATAAAGTTACATCGAGTTCTTTTTACGCAAAAATTACATCAAATACACATAAAAAATTAAAAAAATCATACCTTGACCCACACGTCCGCCCGATCGTGTTGCGTCGCTACCTGGCACTAAGAGTGGCGTGATGTTTGAAGTGCCTACACACAATATATTGCCCTCTCCTTCTAACATAGTAGAACTGATGCGTTCGGGATTCCCCAGCGTTCGTGTTTCCCCACCTTTCCCCTACACTGCTTTTGGAGCCGGCACAAGAAAGAAGTAGTTTGACATTAGTGACGTTTTATTCGTCTGTACGCCATTAGCGATCCGCGCGGTACAACCAGCCAGTATTCAGATTCTACTTTGCCAAATCGTTGTTAATTTTATTTAAACGTTAAAATGACGTTTGCAAAGTAACTTCTGGCCGCAGTTTCATATTATGTATGTTAATAAAGAATGTCCGTTCAGTAGTTTTGCGTTAAATTAAAGATAACCTTCTACCTTGATAAATTAATTGTTTTATAAGTAGACTAAAATAAATGTATTAATGTTGAGGTGACATAATATAACCGACTTAATATTTATTGTATTGTTTTAAGTTGTACGTCCTGAGAGTAAAACGCAGAGATTTGTGTAACCTGTGCTTCATAAATTAATAAGTTTTAGTTCGTCTATTTTCAACAATGCTGTGCTTTTTTCGAGTTAACAAATGTCATCCATCCATTCATTATCGTTGACTGGCCCGATGGTCGAGTGGTCAGAGACCCTGGCTACGAAACCGAGGGTCGCGGGTTCGAATCCCTCTAGGGCCAAATTTTTCGTGTGATGAACATGGACATTTGTACTCGAGTCATGGATGTTTATAAACGTATTCAAATTTGTCTATCCGTTCACGTATCTATAGCACAAGCATAAACTTAGTTTGGAACTAGGGAATTGGTGTGTCTAGAGAATTTATTTATTTACTGTCCCTATTAAGAAAATTAGTTAAATTAAACAAGATGATGAGGAACATTGATTTAAGTCCACCTCTATTAATGTTTTTCAATTGTAGTTTTTCAGAGTCCACCACAGTAGACAGTAATCCCTAGGGATCGGGATCGGATCGGGGACTAATTACAGTTCCGAGAAGCAAATTAATGGAACTATTCGTGGGATCGCTTCTTGCGCCCACTCCAGAGACACGCCGGGACTTCGGGGAATGGGGCCCACAGTATACAGCGGATGAGAGTATCTCGATCACAGATACTCGAGTTTCTGTCGCGACAACTGAAGATGCTACGCCACTAGATAGTTAAGATTACAATTCCAATAACCTTGTTAGTGAATAGCACTGATGCTATTTGTCTTAGTATTAACCAATATGGTTAATAGAATCCCCGAGCACACAACATTATTATCTAATATGTACTACTGTAATTGTTTTCTGCTTATTTCTTTATACTTTGTGGGCAAAAGCCGGCTTAACGGTCGGCTCAACTGATGATAAGTGATCGCCATCGTCCTTAGATATGCCTTCGAATTGGGAATCTATTTATATATTAAAGAAACAAACAATTTTGATAGTTACAGATAATAAGTCACACTAAAACTAGTACAGAAATCAGCAAAGCTTCCACAGTTAGATTTGTCATATTAGATTTAAACAATAAAATAGAAGTTAATTTAATTATAGTTGTCAAATTATATTAATTCAAACAGATACCAATAATGTAAAAAAATTTGGGAATAGGTAGGTACATAAATTGTAACATGTCAGAGAATTCACTGATTGATTACATAAAAGGTCAAAATTCAATTCAATTTAAAATTATGTTTAAACGGGATTAAAATTAAATTAAATTAATATTCAAACATTCTTTCACATATTTTCTATAAGATGGCAAGGAAGAGTTAAAAATGTCAATGTCATTTATTATCATACTCTTTACAAGATCGGACCATCAATAAAATCAGAACTACTAGCATTTTGCGACATACTGTGGAACTTCTACTGCAGTCAGCCCGGCAATTGCTAGGAAATGCTAATAAAAATACAGCATAATGCACCAAACTTATGTTACTGCACCGCCGCGGGCGCAGTGTACACGCGGCCGCATCACGCATGTCGTCAGCCGGCAGGGGGCGCCACGCCTCCCGCGCCGCCATTAATCTGACGTCACATCCACGCCGCGCTAACTACAGGGTAAAAACATACCCTTCTTGGCAGTCGGCTAAAAATATTGCTCGTTTCAGAGCAATCTCCAGCTTATATCCGGTACGTGCACCAATAACCATATTGGAGCGTAGCGTAGCAACGAAATAAGGGTAGGTAAAGCAAAAGGGAAATAAATCCAATCATGCGGTGATTTTTTATTTAACAACGTGGGCAAAAGTTTACCTCTATAAAATTATTTGCCGAAAGAACAATCTTGAAAAGTATGACTAAGGCATGGAGTTTTTCAGAATGGTTAAGAAGCAACTTGCAAGCTCTGCGAACACCTTAGACCATTGTGACCATTATTTACCACCGGGTTGCCTGTATGCCTGTTGCGACGCCTTTAGTAGTATAAGAAATGTGTAACAAATACACCCACCGTCTGTCTTCAAGACGTGGGATTATATCAAATTTCAACATTGCTTTTTTTTTATTTAGGCATAGGTTAGATGAGATGCTTTGCTTTTGGGATGTGCACCGCGTGTCAAGCGACTTGTCACGACCACCTGCTTTGAAGCCAATATCGGTCAGATAACTTTCAAATCTCGTTAAAAGTTTCGATACCCATGAACAAAAATGTGTCATTATGTATCAACATTTTTGATTTCGCACATTTTTTGTGACACACGTGTTTCTTGTGACAAGGAAAGTAAATCGGGGTTCGGTGTCCCCATCTATACTTATAATAAATCTGTAGAGAGGTCAATTCTGTACATGAAATATATTTTCTAAATAACTATCAGGGGGTGATTAGTGATCGATACTGATGCCAAAAATGCAATCAGTAAAATTTTTGTCTGTCTGTCTGTATGTTCCTTATAGAAACAAAAACTACTCGACGGATTTTAACGAAACTGGGTACAATTATTCTTCATACTCCTGGGCAGGTTATATTATACTTTTCATCACGCTATGATCAATAGGAGCAGAGTAGTGAAGGGAAATGTTGGGAAAACGGGAGAAGTTACTCAATTTTTTAAGCTTCCGTCGCGTGTGCAGCCTTAATGGTTAAAGTTACATAGAAATCATGTATGACGGGAATAGTCTTTATAATATTAACCATAAACGCGGGTGACACCGCTGGCACAGCTAGTCAAAAATAAATCGTAACTTGATCCCAGACCCTTTCTTAATCCTAGTTTAAAACTCGTGGTATCACTAGCCACACCCTCTTAGTTCTACGACAGTCGCCAGATTAGTCTTATCACAACAGATGAAGCTAGATACAACCAGTTAGATAAAAACTTTACCGGTTTGATCAAGGAAGATAACTGTAGATAAATCCTAACGGGTCTGATAAGCGGGTAAGGAGATAAAACACGCATACTCTTCACCCCTTCGGGGGACGTGACTACGACACACGTACGAGCTATCCATGATGTTAATATATGTATTAGGTAAAGGCGATTCTGCTTATCTATTAAGTTAATGCGGCATGCGCGCACGTCAAAAATAACTTATCAAACTTGACGTGCTCTCATAAATAAAGCACTAGCTTTTGCACGCGACTTCGTCTGTGTTGATACTTTAGAATTAGCTTACAATAAATCTATCGCGGATTTTACATTATTGGGACAGGACACATATATCAGACAAGTTTAAAAATTTGGTAAAATCGGTAAAGCCGTTTCGGAGGAGTACGGTAACTAACATTGTGACATGGAAATTTTATATATTAGATAACGATAACTTTTAGCTCATTAAAACAAAATGTTTATCAGACAATATTATTAAGAAACTCGAATAAAGTAGAACGCTTCAACGAAGATACATAAGCGTATTCAAACTATAAAGGTACTAGTACCTAAGAATTCACGTTATTATAATGTTGAAAATGTTTTAATTTATGCCATGTAACTATCAAGTATACATACAATAAACCGCTCAGTTGAACTAACAAAAAATCTAGTCTAGATGAGCCGAGTGATATCAACAGATCGAAAAACGCGTTCCAATTATTCGATTGTGGTCCCAGATGATAAATCATAATGAATTCGGTCCCTATCTTTGTTCCTTTGTGAGGTTTCCCGATTAACTACTAATGTACGATTATTAGTGAACCCATTAATTATTAATTAATGGGTTCACTTTTGGTCACCGGTTTTTGTAAATACAGTGCCTGTAAGTACATAAAGTAGGTACCTATATTGTTACATTATGTTTTTTTATTGCTTTTTTTTTTTATTATTAGGTACTGGTTAAACTGGTTTCATCATCAGAGTCTATCAGACAGATAGATCGATGCATTATAACATTATGTAAGTTTACTCATAGATTTTTGGAAAAATTGGAATGTTAAAAATCTATATTTAATCTTAGCAATGCGAATTTACAAAAAAACATTTGTACATAAAAGTTAGGCACTATTTATTATTTGTCTAAACCAACATTTGTGGTACCCGCTTAACTTCTTCCCTTGAAAATTTTAATCTTATTCTCCATTCGTTGGCTTCGCATATTTTAATATTTTTTAACCGTATTCTACACAGGTGAATAATTACACACTTAAGCACTTTGTAAACAGACGTCGATTAATAGTAATTTATTCGTGTCACGTGTGCTTTAGCGTGTGTCCCGGAGTGTCCCGCACAGCCCCGTGTCCCGGGACTAATTCCTGTTTGCATGGGTCGCGATGCTTCGTTGAACCGCCGAATCGGCATTTAGTCGGAGGGGCGCGTATTGTGATAATAAAACGCTTCTTAGAAGTTTTACGACTGGGATTATTAGTGAAGTTTCTTTTTATTAGTATTATATTTATCTAACTATTTATGTTCAAGCTTATTCCTTGGCGACGTACGTTGCGAAAACCGAACATCATATGACGCGGTTTACTGTAATCTATTGTATTACTGTATGTCTTTATGACACTCACTTGACGTAATTACAGATTTGTCTCTATAATTACATTTTTCGCCATATGTTCAACTGTAGGTACTTACATATAGTTGAAATAAATGTCAATTTTCACAATGTAATATCAACCCAACATATTACCAAAGGATAATAGAGATACCATATAAGAACCTTGCAATATGTAATAGGTTGGTAATATATATATCTGTACATTCATATCATACACCAAATTGCGGAGCCCTTTGTCGTAACTTGATCCTCGCTTCCCTTATTTTTTGTCACAGCTAATATTCCTCCCAAAGATAAAATGTTGGTTTAGTCCTTCGGCAACTAGAAATAATATTGATGACTCAC
The DNA here is from genome assembly GCA_951394215.1 of Glyphodes perspectalis. NCBI lineage: Eukaryota > Metazoa > Arthropoda > Insecta > Lepidoptera > Crambidae > Glyphodes > Glyphodes perspectalis. Next base: position 388,331 of record OX596216.1, read on the forward strand.
GACGGCTAAAAGAAAGCTATTACCTGTCATTATTTGCTGCCAACAGAGCAGAAAATGGACAGGAAATTGACGCGGACCGCTTGTACGTGTTACTTGGTGATGGGACGGGTTTACAGTCATTATTTCTGGTTAACTTTACAAAGTATGGTCGGGCCCTCACATAAGTACGGCACTTTAGGTGATATTACGATTTTGATATAATATGTGTCTGTACTTACTTGTTTTTTTTTTATTTAATGGTTATTCCGCGCAGGTACAATGCGACAATTTCTATAATGCCAAGTATTCAAACGGATACGTTACATTAAGGTTTTACATTAGTTATAAGTAAAAAAAAGTTATAATAATATAACTATTTACCAATTGACAATTATTTTACCAAAGAATTACTGTTTGCTAACATTTTCGGCCAAAAACTGATGTAATTCGATATGCCGATTTCTATTGGAATTTTCGTAGATTTGACTGTAGGAAATGATCTGGACTCAATATTTACTTACCTTCAATCAAGTGGAAAGTATTTTTATTTTTTTCTAAAAACTGCCATCTAGCTGTTACAGGCGGTAAAATACGAAAAGTTACAAAACTGTGCTATTTCTCTCTCAGTATATATTTTCTTGCGGCGTTCATAGATGGCGTTACTCGACTAAAAAGATTTGGTTTTGAAACGTATTGTCAAAATCAGTTAAGCAGTTTTGGAGCTTACCCAGATAACAAAGAAATGGATAGACATTGATAAGATATATATATATTTTTTGTATAATTACCGTATTTGCCTACTTTAATAATATGCCTTAAGTATAATTTTGACCAACATACAATTTGATTTATCTATACGGATTAAAAACGGCTACTGTCTCACAAAACAGAATCAGGATGATTCTTTAGGCAAAGAGTTAATAAAAAATAATGATTAACTTCTCCCTCATATCTGTAATAGTTTCTTAGCTAACTTCCTATTTAAACAGGCTTAATAGTCCAGGCAAATGTATGCGACAGGGTTATGTTATTGTGTGCCCAATCAACTTTAGCGCACCTAAGCAATGTACCGTTAAATGAAGAAATCTGCCATCGCATTAACAAACTTATATGTGAGTATAAAATAATTTATTTATTAATTCTGATAAGCAAAATCTTTTCAGTTTAATTAATGAACTAATAGAACCTACAAAAAGCTTTACCTAATTAATTAACTTTTTTTATTTCAATTATTGTTACTTACTGTTCTAATATTTTGGTATAAATATGTACTTTTTTAATTTTAAATTAATAGGCCTTATATCACTTATCTTTGACAAAGATGTTCTCTGTCGGGTAAATTAAAATTCAACAAAAATTTAAAAATCAACATGTCGTTTTAGTGTTTATCATGTTTGTTGTCCTAATAAATATCTAAATAAAAAAATTATCGGAAATGGCTTTCTTACTTGTTCGGCCTTAATCTACATATATATTGATCAGAAGGTGAGGTTATGCAATCCCTATCCAGTAGAATAAAAAATATGCAAAACAACAAAAAATTCCAATGATTTATTTGTAAAACTTAACCACTAATCTAGTATCACAGTTGAATAAATAACTTAGTGCAACGCTAACGTTTGTTCCACCATATCGGAACGCCGAATAGATTCAACACCTGGCCCCGTGGCTGGGTCCTCTTCCTCCTCGATCCTGACTTGTACAGGAACATGCCTCTGTCCTCGTCGCTACAGCCATACCCTAATACAGCAGACCTCCCCCGGCACTCCCCTCCCATCAGTTCATCCCAGCTGTCACATTTATTCCCCATCAACGATTTTTCATCCATAATAGACGCTGAATACAGTTTCCACGCCTGCGCGTGGTCGCATTCAATAGTTATCTCCCTATCCAAACACTCCGGCTGCTTCACCAATACTCCGTTAATATAAATGTCCACATGTCCTATAGGCTGCTCCAATCCCAAGATCCCAGCACTGGAATGCACCACCTGAACGAACTTAGCATCTCGCCTGCCCAGTCGGTAGTCCACAGATCTCTTGAAACACGGCTTCGCTGGGTCCAGCGCGGTGATCCTTCCAATTTTCCCACTTAACTTCTTCTGAACCAGTTTCCCGGTCATCCCAGCAACGTGTGCGCCTAAACTGAACCCGATCATATGTACAGAGGAGAGTGGGACGCCTTTGGCGTTCATATTCTTAATGAACCCGAAAAGGAGATGAGCTAAGGCGTTGACTCGTGATGCAGACGAGATGTATCCTCGGCAGAAGCAGAGGCGAGTGTCGAGGACTAAAACAGTTGGATGTTTCTGCAGTAAAGCCTCGACGAGGGCCTCTGAGGACTCGTCGGTGGGCGTGTTCCACCAGCCGGGGATGTAGAGGAGAAGGGGCCGCGAGGGGTCGTGAGCGAGCGACTTGTGCGCGCGCGAGAGGCGCAGCGCGCGGCGCCCGCCGCGGGAGAACTCGATGACGTCGATCAGCGGCAGATCCGGCGTGAACTGCCGCGAGTACAGGAGTTCCAGCGGGAGGACTTCACCTGCAAACGAAATATTTGCAATTTTTATTTTTTATATTAATTCTTTAATGTTAACACAGTGATAAATTTTAGCCTGCGATTCCGTCTAAAAAAACTTCAGCAAGCACAATTTTTTTTTACTAATGACATTACCAATTATTTCTTAAAAAACCGGATATTTGACCTACATTTCAAAGTCAAAGTCAAAATCAAAATATTCTTTATTTATATAGGTTTCAAGGAAACACTTATAAATCGTCAAATACAGGTAAAGCCACAGCTAGGTATATGAATCTACCACCGGTTCGGAATGTAGTATCTACCGAGAAGAATCCGGCAAGAAACTCGGTAGTTACTCTTTTCAATACAATTTATACAAGGTGTATGAATCATAATTAACTTTGAACCACGTTTTAGTGTGGGCCTGTTGTAGAGTATCAAAATAAAAATAAAATATAAATTACAACCAAAAACTTGACCAGACCATTTAAATGAGTGACAGACTTCATTTTGGGTCCGTTCAACCTTAGGCATAATTAAATAGCATAGACATAAACACTTAAATTATAATCATCAATCATACCATCACACCCGTAATCCCCCAAAGGGGTATAAAGAGTTTAAAAAGCGATAAGCACCTAAGACTACATTCACCAAAAAATTGAGTTTGGTTAGATTAATTTTATTGTGAAAAAGCGGCTAGCTCATCGCCTACGTAATTACAAACCCAGAACTCCATACACCTTTAGTCGCCTTTTACGACAAGCTAGACAAGAAACACAGTTGGTACACTCTTTTTGACTCCCATTCGACAATGACATTATAAGTTAAATGTAAATAAAAAAAAACTGTTAGAAGTACTTAGGTGTTTTTTCTTTGTCAATACCTATTTCTCCGACATATGAGTCAGAGCCTTCGTTTAAATTATATCTATTGTGGACGTGCACAAATCAAATTCGTTGACTTCAGCATCAATGGAAATGTCAATGTTATAATAACACCTTGGTGTCGCAAGCGCTTGAACACTAACATCACGATCGCTTCCTATTTGTATTAAGGTCAGGTTCCGATACCTAACACTCAGCGTTTTTGTTCACTGACTGATTTTGAGCTATTTGCATATCCTAGCTCCTGCCTAGTATGCCTGCTTAATAGCTTCTATATCGAGATGTCCTCACATATTTCGCTATATTACCATAAACAAAGTATCATTATTAACTGATCGGAAGGACGCCCAGTCTCAACTTTGTTGTTTTATTGGAGAATGCAATTTACTGATGGCATTTAAAACTATTTTTTATATCTATAGTTAAACTTGGAACAAGGTTTTATCTATTTTTGCGTAGCCTTGCTTATCTATATACCTATATCACTTTCGTAATCATTTTCAATGTATTAAAATAGAACATCGAACCAAATTTATAAATTATAAATTTAAATAAATACCATAAGTACGTTGATGGAAGACTACACATTCCACAGCATATATTTTGTTATAAAATAATTACTATGCGTTACGATGTTAATTTATGATGTTGATAATGAACAGCACTTATTCTCATCGTTTTGTTCATCAGTCCTCTAAACACAGATCAGTCATGAAAATTAACCTTAACTTTAGATACATCAGGATTTCCTCATTGGCGATTGTATCAAGAAAAAATGCAAATAAACTGATGTGTTATTATTTTTTTCGTGCTAAATTTAACGTCTCGTATTTTGACGGTAAAATTACAAACCAAACATAAATGTTTAGAAAAAAACCATAATGGAGTTTTTATTCAACCGCTAGACTCTAAAGTCAGAGGTCAGACAGCTCGAAGACGCACTAAGTGTGATGTGAGAATCAGAAAACAAGAATAATTTCGGCAAATAAGAGAGATAACAATAATGATATTACTCAAATGGTCATCATTTTGCGTTCCCACGATGTTCCTGATACGGGAATTACTTACCAAGCATAAAGACGCGAGTTCAAAGTACCTACAATTATAATTAACGCATGAATTTGCGAGAGAGTTATCACCACACGTATATATGAATGATATATTCATAGATAGATACTTATGTATGTATATAGGTACATAACATCAGGTCCATAACCTCCCAAGGGATAGGCAAAGTCATGGGGGCAACAAGCCTCTTTAACCACAAACGGCGAGAAATAAAACTGGGCTCTTTTTTACAATTTTCCATCTAAGATGGAAAATTGTAAAAAAAAGAATATTCACTATCACATTATAGAAATTTTTTACCTTTGCTAAAAATGGTCCATTACTCGATTTTATACCTAGTTATAGGTCTTGAAGGCAAATCCAATAACCATTATCCAGGAGTTCTGGTAATTACACTGAAGCGACTGCCTTTCTGACCTTCATGGCCCTTCACGGGGACCACACAAATTGGAAACGTAAATGTCTATTGAAGAAAAAAACAATTGCACTATCCAATTTTCGGTCGCAATGCAGCTAAGGGCGCGTGCGCAAGACAGGAGCCGTTACGTCACGCGCAAACAGACCGCGTCCGCACAGACAAACGTATTTCAAGCCGATGCATTAATGACGGGCCGTTTTACAAACGTTTACACATGAGTGGAAAGCCACTTAGCCCAGTGGTTAGACCGAAGGTTGGTTCGAACTGGTTCGGATTCCGCTGGGATGTTCGCGTGATGTGCATTGTTATCAACGTAGGTCTCAATGCCAGGTGTATTGGTTCAAACTCGGGACGTACCTCTTCGTTATTCATAGGAAAATACGTATTAAGACCAGTTACTCCTCAGAAATGAAAAAAAACGTGTTAATTTCTGCATATTCACTTAAGCATGATGAAGAACACACACATACATACAGTATATTCACATTTTTTCATCGTGAGATGGAACACGCAACAAACGCAAAAAAATATATTAACAAGTACCTAACTAAACTTCACGCCACTTCGGAATTATAATAATAATTATTATATATTTTTTTGGTAAAAATGTGTAAGTATATGCATACATAACATCACGCCCATAATCTCCGAAGGGGTAGGCAGTCAAAGGAGCAGCAGGCCCTTTTAACCACATTCAGCAAAAAACAAAACTGGGCTGGGTTAGATAGAAAATTGTGAATAAGTAGTGACAAGTGGCTAGCTTGTCGCCTACACAATCACATACCCAAAACCATTAGTCGCCTTTTACGACATGCTAGACAAGAGACACAGTTGGCACATTATTTTTAAGTCTCAGACCAACATGGGACAATAGTGTGTAAAGGAGCTAAATTCTCCTTGGGCTCTGCTCTTCGGGGGTTGCGGGCGTGACAGGCGACAGCATGTATGTTAGAACTGCACCCATGATGCGTATTTGACAACACAAAGTAATAAGCCGCGAGCCTGTAACAATTAACGTATTTTATTTTCTATTTAAACTACGATGCGGACTGTACTTCGAATTGATGACAAAACACCAGGTTAATTAAATAATGTCCTCCTAACCGATATCGGTCATGGCGGCCAATCTGAACGAGGATTAGCCAACTGCACAGGAGATATTATAGTGCACAAGTGTCTGCGCAAACACAGGTGCACTCTCTGTTCCTTCACTCTCATAGTCCGATGAGACGACAATCCGACATGACCGGAGAGAGCTCAGGCGCAGGACCAACGGCTTAACGTGCTTTCCGAGGCACGGGGGTGATTAAACCGCTTCCTGACTCCGGACTGTTACTGAGTAATTTCGGTATTGAAAAACCCAGCCACAAATTTTTGGCATGACCCGGGATTTGAACCCGGGACCTCTTGGTCCTTAGGCGGCGCATGGTACCACTAGACCAATGAGGTTAGTTAATTTAGTTAGTTAGTTAGGTTAATTAAATTTAATATAGCAATGACCAATCTACACCATTTTTTTATAATGACTAAACTACACTTTGACCAAACTACACTAACCCGCCTCAGACCTAACCTAAACGCTAACGGTTAGATCTGAAGCGAACGCATCACTAGACACAATAACTCCACATGACATATCATCTGACTGGGATATGGAATTGATGCTTGGAAGATGATAAATGTCATTACATATAAGTACTGCATTTTTTCCTTGATTTCCTGGATCATGGTCTAAGCGGACCCCGTCTAAGCACGGGACATAACGCTAGGAAGATGACTTTTTCCTCGATTTACACAAAAAAATATTTTGACCCGAATTATAAGTCAGTTCCCGAAATAAAAAGGCAAAGTTTTGCAGGCTTTGTGTGGAGACAAGCGAAGCCGGTACTACCGGTTAGCGTGTATAAGGGCTGTGAGGTAATTATGTGTTATGTTGTATAATTGATGAGATGCTACGAACAGATATGTTTGTAATTCTCTATGGGGGCCTTGAAAGTGCACTTGTGAGTTACGTAAATACGCGCAGAGTTCCGCGTTCAGTTCCCGGCACGGAAGCGATCGTTATTTTCAAAATTTATTTCTACATATCCATTTTAAAAGACCGTAGGTATAACTATGTTTATTTGCTCGGTTAATTTTACTTAGGCACAGATAGATTCATCATCATCATTCGGCGTTACTAGTTCGCTGCGACTACAGTCTAATTGGAAGCTGGATTTAAGGACTATAGTAATAAGATTGATCTTGACATTCATGACCCCTAGACAGCTGAACTAGGCAAATTGGATCATTGTTACAAATCCATAGTTATACTATACATACTTATATTGTAGTTATACTTTTTTCTGAATAAAACATTATTATTTACATATGCATGTTTCTTATTAATTGGCAGAATCATACTTTGTTTCGTGCATGTTCTTTATACCTATGATGATGATACGTGATATTGTGAAAATTTTAAAGTATTAATTACGCATATCATGTTTTTTTTAAATTATTAAGACGAATATTGAACTTTGTAATTTGTGACCCTTTTAATTAAACAACCATACTATGTGTGCAACCATACCATGCAGTGTTAAATTGATTCGATTAATATAACTATGATTCAAAGACGATATGCTAAAAGAAAACACATACACAATGATGATAATCATGGTTGATGTTGATGATAATTTGTTGATGGTATTCATGAAGTCATTTCATGCACTGAATAATTTTATGATGAGACTCGTAATGTCATTCCATGCACTGAAAACCTAAAAATCAATGATAACCATATGATTTGAAGAAGACACTATCTGTAACACAGTACCCAAACGTACATGTATCGGACGCGGTCTTTACAATCTCCTCGAAATTGTTCACCAGGAAGGGCGGGAGCAGTGCTCCGAGCGTCGCGAGCGTCTCCGCTTGCGCCTGCGGGAGCGCCGCGGCGAGCAACGCGGCGAGCGCCAACGGGACAAGCGAGCGTAGGACGGGCGAGCGCGGGACAAGCGACCGCGACACTGGAGACGCGGCCGCCGCGGGCAGCAGCATCGCACCCACTGTGCGGCGCGCCATCACGTTCAATGTTATGAGCAGATCTCCGCCCTTGCACACACTAGTGATGAGACGCGGCGATTCGTTATAAGCGCTCGCAACAATGTAGATGAGCCACTGGGTGACATAGTATTTTATGTATCGCGAACTTGTTTGTTGATGAATGAATCTGTGATAGGATGAGCGAGAGCGTACGGTATATATTTGGTGAACATGCGAATGTGTTTGTTTACTTGTTTACCTTCACATATATATAGTTATTTTAAAATTGTAAAATACATAAGAATATTTAAGCAAATAAGTCAGTTATGATGACTAACATGAACTGTTCATCTCTTATAAAAAATATATTAATACGATCATATATAGGTGCTATTACATCCTGCAATACCCTAGAAGTTGCATAATCCAAAGAGTAGTTAACTATTTTAACAACTTATAACCATAAATGAACTTAAATTATATGGGAATCATGAAAAAGATGCAAGAGGCTGGCTCGTTAATAAATTTAATACACCGTATTCCCTGCAAACAAAGCCATGTGAGACAGCTTGTTCTTACTAAGTAGGCCCTAACATAATTGCCAAATTAATTATAAGTGAAATCCGCCTTCTTATGCTCATATCATTAAGACAAAAATACATTAACAATAATGGGTATACCTATTAAAAGATGCGTGACATATTTTAATTAAATGCTAAGTATAGGTCATATTATGATTCTAAGATTAAAAATAAATAAAGACACATTAGAAAGCATTATATACATTAATCTGAAAAATCTGATTACTAATAAGTGCTTAAGCATATGAGTTATCACAAAAAAATCAGAATCAATATTGCTACCAAAACAATCATTCTCACTAATGACATATAATGTAGCTACCTCATTAATAACCATCTGTGCTGGTGCGGTGAACCCACGTCCCTTACGTCCGACGCGAAGTCTGAACCATTGCACCAACGAGGCTATTACAAGTACCTATACCTAAAGTACATACATAACATCTCGCCCATAATCCCCAAAGGGGTAGACAAAGTCAAAGGGGCAGCAGGCCCCTTTAACCTCATTCAGCAAAAAATAAAACTGGGCTGGGTTAGATGGAAAATTGTGAAAAAGTAGTGACAAGTGGATAGCTTGTCGCCTACAAAATCACATACCCAAAACCCGAAATAGTATTAGTAGCCTTTTACGACATGCTAGGCAAGAAACACAGTTGGCACATTATTTTTAAGTGCCAGACCAACATGGAACCAACATATACCTAAAGTATTCTATTATTACCATCAGACCACCACTGAGACAAACATAGTCTCGTTATTGTATTCGACCGTCAAGTCCCAATTTGACAACGGGTATTTGTCATGGACTCACCATCACCATGGTATGTAGGACTCCCAGGGATCTTTAACAAGAGCTAGAAGTGTGGTGGGTGTGGAAGGGTATACACCTAAATAAGTAATTGAAGTGTATATAGTTTAAAGGTCTTAAGCTTCATCAGACACTGTTTCGCAGCACATACAATCGTGTTGCCATCGGGACTCAAACAAGTCTCAGAGTATCACAATAACTGACGTCTTCTAGCGAACTGCCCTAGCGAAAATATGAGTAATACGATGCGTTATCAAGAGCATCACTACCTGCGCGTGCGCCCAAACTTGCACGCTCTTCGAGACGCGAGCGCGGGACGGATCTACGGCAGTTACGGGACAGTACTAACTTGAAAAGAATATACTTCTATTTTTCGAAAAACTGTTAAAAAAGCAGCCCTATTTTTTATAATCAGCAGACATGGATTTTGACCCCTGGATTTTTCAAATTTGATCATAATTATGGATTTAGTGTGCTGTAACAGTTTATTTTGTTGTGAACCAAATTTTTGGAAAAAGAAACATTTTATTTTTATTTTATTTTTATTTATAACACCATCTTAAATGTGGGGGAAAGCTTGAGAAAACCTGCATATTCAGAAATTATATCTGTAACCATGATAAAAAAAATCTAATTACCCTATATAGGGGTTACGGTGACATTCGCTTCAACGTATACCAGAAATAGTAACCACGTATCCTGGACCACGTTTTAAGAACGGGAAATAACGCTAAGAAGATAGTGGGACCCTAGGTAGAAGTGGGATGTAACGCTAGAACGATTACGAAAAGCTTTAGAAGATAAAAACAGCGCGAGATTTTAAATTAATTTTATAGCTAGTCCACCCATTGAAGACACTTCTGTAAGGCTCACTGTACCTCATTTCAATGGCTGACGGCATTGTTGTCAGTTCACATGTGTTATTACTTATCAAAACCGCGGAATAAAACGCCCAATTAAGGCATTTTGTAGTCAGACACCAAGGTCTGTACGAATGAATGAATGATGATTGTGCGATTTAATCTCAATCACCGTACTGCTACTTTCCGCTCATTGAAATCAAAAACTGCACTGCTATTATGGTAATAATATATAGTGTCTACCGAATCCAAGAAACAATGATAAAAAACTTATAGAGTATCCTATTTTGGTAAAATTCTCAACCCTAGTAAATAATCTTTGGAGTAGTAGGTACAACATGACTGTTGTGCAAACATATTCGATGAGCGATGAAACTTCAATAAAAATCTCAACCTCTAATAAAGATTAGATCATATTTTAACCCTTGACATTATAACTAAAAAGGACAATGTAAATGGCAGCTAAGAAAATTAAGAGATCTTACGAATGAAGTCTTCCTCAATGGTGACCAAGAGTTATTATAAAGATAGAATGGAATTTGCGATTATGTAAAATAATAACTAGACTTGTTGACGGAAAACAACAGAAAACCTGCACATTTAATAACCATAGATGTGTAACAATGATTCAATTCGATTGGTTCTTCTGGCTAAGGGAATATGTTCTGTTGTCAATTGTCAGACCTCTCGAAAAAAGAATAGAATAAAATATAGACAAACACAAGGGATACATACATACATACATACGGTAGCTCAATGGTAAGGACACGCGCCTCTTAACCGAGGAGTGCGGGTTCAAACCCGGGCACGTACCTCTGGATTTTTCAAATCTATGTACGTATTCATACCACTAGCTCGACGGTGAGGGAAAACATAGTGATGAAACCTGCAAATTCAAATAACTTTGGATTCGTAACCATGATCCAAAAATTGTCTGGTCCCTATCTTAGGGTTACGAAGGTCAGATCGGCAGTCGCTTCAATGTAATTGCCAGACTCGCTAAATCCTGGATCATGGTCTAAGCGGACCCCGTCTAAGCACTGGACATAACGCTAGGAAGATGATGAAACACAAGAGATACATACAAAAAGAAAGAAAAAAATTCAGGACACAAAACAATATATACGGTCTAATTGAGAACCTCCTCCTTTTTTGAAGTCGGTTGGAAATAGTTTGTGCCGAAAGGGCGCTTGTTCAGCTCAAGACGAACTAGGAACTCAAGACGAAATAAAGTAATACCAAAATAAATACTCATGCGCACGATTGCGTCAACTGTAAATAGCAAATAATGAAGAGCGAGTTTTGTGATCAGCGCGAGGTCGGGGAATCTACGGCTGCCTCACTTCCTTTTCCGGTATCCATTAGTAATTTAACCAATGGCAAATGCTTAGTTATCATATTTTTTAGGCAAAACTATTTTTAATATCTCTTAAAACTTGTATACACGGAACTGTCTGAACTATAGTTATATGGATTAACCGCGTCATACTTTTCACCATATAAACGTTTTATTAAATAAAAACACAGGGATCTTGGTGCCTTGTCATCGAGATCCTAAACATGGCTGATACTGCAGCTTGTTGCTAAAAGTGACAGTTTTTATCACTACCTCTTGCACGCGGCATCGCTTCCAAGATATACGACTAGTTATACCGGTCGGTGTATCCCTCAGGAACAGTTAGCCAGCAAACTTTCATTATTATTAGAAAAATTAAGACCTGAAAGAGAAACAAACAAACTCTTTATTTACTTTATTTTTTATTACTTTCGTATTTGTAATAGTAGTTAGGATGAGGATTACGCGTTAATACTGCTTTAGCTTTTTAAAAATAACAGCTACAAAACAGATTCATATTAATCTATAAATAAATATACCCAAACACATTAAATTTAATTGCCACCTATAAATACTTCAAAACAACATCGTTTGATCAATATATTCCTATCTTTAAAATTATCATATTTTATTCTAAACCTGATTCAAAAAACGTAGGCGAAAGTATTTGGAGTGACCGTTTCGCCTGTGCCTTAAACATTTGGCACTGAAATATTTGAGGCCCTCAGCTGACCGGCATCAGAACTGCCTCATTAGCCAAACCAGCATGCCTTTCGCTTTGTTCTGTCCTGATTATGAATTGTGATTGAATGTTTTTTTCTGGTTCAATGACCTTTATCATCTTAAAGGTTATTGAGAGGAGAGCGGTGGTAGCCGAATGGTAAAGACACGCCTCAAGTCCGAGAGGTACGGGTTCAAACTGGGGCATGCACCTGGATTTGTGGATTTGTCAAATGTTACATACATTATTTATATCAGTTGCTCGGCGTGTAAGGAAAACATCGTAATGAAACCAGCACTTTCAAACAATTGTGCTTGTATAGCCATTATTCAAAGTGTCTGGTTCCCCTGTCTAAGAAATATAATCAGATCGGCAATAGCTTCAATGTAATCGCCATGCTCGCTAAATCTTGGATCCTAGTCTGACCCTGATTAAGCACACAGGACATAACGCTAGAAAGAAGGTGAATAACCGTTATCATCTTCCTGGTGCTATGACCCACACGCTAAGAGATGATGATGTTAGAATATTTTTCCTAGTTTAAAGTTTAATATGTCTGACGACTTAAAAAGGATACCAATTATGTTTCCTACCTAGCATGTTGTGAAAAGCCATTAATGGTGTATCGGGTGTTGGGTATGTTATTGTGTAGGCAACTCTTCTCTACTTGGGACACATTACCAACATGGGACAATTGCACGTTAGTACCTTTACAAAATGGATCCTGATAGATGGAATCATGATTTATAGTAATTACAATAATGTATTTAATACTTATGTAGATTTAGGAATCTATAATTACGTGACTGGGTTTGAACCGACACCCTTTTCATGTAAGGGGCGTGTCTGCAACATTAAACTATCGCCGCTCCGCCTTGATATCCTTAATATTAAGATTTAAATATCTTCTCGAACATCTTACGCGAATGATCTATAGGCCTATTGTATGTCAGTTTTAGATTCTTTTTTTCTACTTTGCCAAAGGTATTTCTTTTCATTGTTCTCAGTCTGAACAGAGACAAGAGATATCTTACAGACTTGTAAATGTTATATCCGTAAGCTGTTTTAAATATTCTGCTAAATCAGTCCTTATACATTTGTTCACTTAAAAACACATTCGTGTGTAAAAGATTGTAAAATAATTGAGTATATTTTAAATAATAGTGCCACATGGCAGTATAATACTAATGCTTAAATGTTACCTACGTATGAACGTTCTAAACGGATATGTATTCAACATGTACCATGGTGTAAAACAAAATCGCATCTTTCGTCTGTTTGCTTAGATGTTTACAACTACGCAAGAGATGTTGATGCTGTTTTCATCAATACATAAGGTGGTTCAAGAGGAAGGCTTATATGCATAGTTTCATATAGTTTTGTGCTTATAGCGCGAAGCCGGAGCGGGTGGTGTGACACACAGACGGAAGGAAGTGGACGTCCTATCAATTTACAAGAAAGATAAACATAAGCTGAAAACTCCTTGACCGTCTCGTTGAAGAGAATTGGAGAATTACCACATCCGCGGCAACTGTGCTATCATCACGAAGTAACTGAGTAAGTAAGTGTTTAGCTAATTACTATTCGCCGCGGACATGCGCGTTGAAGAAATGGTCAAGTACACGATGAGTTAGGTACTTATAATAGGTAAAATACACACGACTGGTGCCGTAGGTCAAATAACTTAGATAATATTTTTCAATCTTTGGGTTTTATTGTTAGAATAACATTTCAACAAATTCTTATAAATTAAAATAAAGAACTGTTAGTATTGAACAATTTTGAAGTGATGGTCTACGAAAGAACGACTATAGTTATAGAATGTTCTACTTCTTTAAATAAACAATATTCATATAACAAAACAAAGGCTCCATTCCAATGCCAAGTCGTTTCCTCTCAATGACATGAATAGGTTGATAGACATTACAACATCGCCATCACTGTTTTTCTTCACACTTAATTGAGACAACCAACCTTCACACCGGCCCATGTCTAGCATGCACCAGCATCAAACAATTTTTCCTATTACGAGCTATCGTTGAGTTGCGACAGAGTATGCGTGGTGCGCTTAAATGCCCTTAAACGCGATTATCCTCGTAAGTAGTGATGCCGATCGATAGTCGACTATCGATAGTCTATCGATAGATGACGTCATATCAATAGTATCGATAGCCTATCGATACTATCTATAGTCTATCGATAGATGACGTCATATCTATAGTATCGATAGCCCAAATTGGGGTAATATTATTGATGACTTGCAATACTATCGATAGTATCGATAGTATTATGGCTAGATATCACCAAACTATCGATATTCTAACTGATTTTCGAGGTCAACTATCGATAGCGAAACTATCGATAGTTCGGCATCACTACTCGTAAGTGATCACGTCACGCACTCTACTTGTCAAGAGAAAAGTGTCTGGGAACTAAGGCCTAGGGTATCTGAATCCGATTGCTTGATTTACGCATTTGATTGTAATAATGTTATGTTTGTTTGTTGTTGTTATGTGATTGTAGTTTTGTAGTATATATTTACCTAAAATAAATCTGTTAGGAAATGTTCGTTTTTATATGCAGGTTATTGTATGCAAGAAACAACCACGGCTTAGCCATAGACGTGATTATAATATGCTGAATGTAATGAAAAATTACGGCTTGGAGAGGAAAAAAGTAAAATAAAAAACATGAAGGCATGACGATTAAGCTTGCCAGATAAATTACAAAATAATTTTAGAATGCGTTTTGGTTATCCTGATTTTAATATCTAATTGGAAATACTTGGTACATACATAGTGCTAATGTGTTTTAGATCCGGTTACTGATCTAAATTTAATATATACACTTTACGTAGCATAATAAACTGTATTTTACAAACTAGAAAAACAAAAAGAGGCATAAGCCGAAATCCTATACGGAATAATCTTTATATCATACTCGACCCTAGAGGAATCCTACGATCTTCGATAAACTTTGGCAAGAACAGCCGTCGGATCCGATAAAACAAAGCTCGCTACTCTCCATAAATTGCGAGGCGTCGCATTTTTGAGCTGCGCGTGGGCACATATCTCGTGCGATCGTCGATCGGTGCCCGGGATCACGTTCCCATTGTCCCGGCCGGATGAGATACAACCGTCCTGTGAGCGTCGCCGGCAGAATCGACAAACAGACGTTTTGTTAAATGACTTCTTTTTTACATAAAACAAATAAAATGCAGTTTAATAATACATAATATCATGTCCGCACGGACTAGTAAAAAAAAGGACTCCATGCTATCATACTATAGCGTGAAGCCACGTTTATGCATGTGTAAGTAAGATATTTATGGATACCAGATAACGGATTTCTGTCATTTGGAGCGCTTATTACAATGTGTTGTGTTGTCTTATTGCAATGTGTCAAGTTGGAGCACCTGAGGAGCTTCAACGTCTAGTATCGGTAGGCAGGGTCCAGTCAGTAAGCTCGTTTAACCAATTTTTGGGGTTAGATAAGATCGAAATTATTAAAGAAATAGTTACAAGTCGTCGACAAGACTGATACAGCTTTTTACGATTGAATATTCATCTAAAAGTTTACAATTTCACCCTTTAACTAATATTTTTTTCGGTAATGCATAGAGTCTATGAAGACTGTTGGCACAGTTGCATTAAAACCAAGACACCCAATATAGCTATTTATGAGTGAACCGCCTATGTCTGATAACACCTTAGTTCACCACTGTTTCTAGGTTTTTCTTTATTAATAGCAATTTGTCTGTTCAGCTGAAGCGACTGGCGCTCGGCGCATGCGCATCGTGACCGCGCGGCCGAGCGTCCGCAGCACAGGCACGTACCTCCTCGGTGAATGCGACGAATAGATATCCGATAAAACGGATACAAACAAACAGCCGACATTTCTTTATTATTACGTTTGAAGAAATATCAGTTATTTTTCGTTGAACCAGAGGAATGCGTTACGTACCGTCCCGCAGATACCAGGTGGAATCAGCGCGGTGTGTCGGACTCCTGGTGTCCTCGAGATAGTAGGAGGACCCTGCACCGCTCAAGGTGGTAGTGGGCAAGATATACCGACTCAACCCCTGGGTTGTGCCGTCCACGCCTTTATGCAAGACGCCCACCTCATACAATTTATCCAGACCTGACCCAAGGTCATGGGCTCTTGATATGCCCATCAGATGCGTACTGTAATAATACCTCACGATGTAGATAGAGTCTAATGATGTAACCAACATTATTTTCCTCCAGCACTCTACATATACTATACATATACCCCAGCATATACTACAAATTGGTGAACACAGTATCCACGAGGGCTACAGTGACCACCATCTAGTGAT
Organism: Glyphodes perspectalis; assembly: GCA_951394215.1. NCBI lineage: Eukaryota > Metazoa > Arthropoda > Insecta > Lepidoptera > Crambidae > Glyphodes > Glyphodes perspectalis. Next base: position 404,869 of record OX596216.1, read on the forward strand.
GTAAAACCTAATACAGTGTGTCCTCCCATAAACGATTACATTTTTGGTTAACAGCCAAACGTACACGCGACGAGACGTAGCAACTCATAATGCCCCCTGTATTTTGATTGTTAATAGCTTTTTCGTAGCCCTAACTACATCGTATGATTACCACCAGTGCAAGGGTGGATAATATTTAGAGCTTAACGAAATTAATTCATACTCATGTTTGTACTAATTAAATACTACATTTTGAATCATAAAATAATCATAAGATTTTAAAAAGACCTTCATAGTATCGACGCTGAAGAAACTTTATAATTTAAACATTTGATTTGTTAACCATCGTCTAATAGAACTATCAAGACACTAGTACGCCTAATCAGTTCACAATTTACAGTTTATTTTAGAAAAAAATTGCCAAAGAAAACTTTTTATAATATTATCTATACTTATAATAAATCTGTAGAGAGGTCAATTCTGTACATGAAATATATTTTCAAAATAACTATCAGGGGGTGATTAGTAATCGATACTGATGCCAAAAATGCAATCAGTAAAATTTTTGTCTGTCTGTCTGTCTGTATGTTCCTTATAGAAACAAAAACTACTCGACGGATTTTCACGAAACTTGGTACAATTATTCTTCATACTCCTGGGCAGGTTATAGTATACTTTTCATCACGCTACAATCAATAGGAGCAGAGTAGTGAAGGAAAATGTTTGGAAAACGGGAGAAGTTACTCCATTTTTTAAGCTTCCGTCGCGTGTGCAGCCTTAATGGTTAAAGTTACATATAAATCATGTATGACGGAAATAGTCTTTATAATATTAACCATAAACGCGGGTGACACCGCTGGCACAGCTAGTGTTTAATAAAATTGATGGCCGTCTAGCAAATTTATTATTTATAAAACATAACACAAACACCCAATGTCAATACACTACGCTGCATCCGTACATTGACACAGTGACGAGGAAAAACAGCAACACTAAATACTTTGAATAAGCCAAAATTGTGTATAAACGGTTTGATTTATAAATCACGATTTTTAGACGGTGCTGCATCAAGATATTTTGTAAAAAAATCTACATCTAATGTAAAAAAAAAATCACTCAAAAAAGATGCTGTTTCTTTATATTTCTTTATATTATTGCTACATTTTTAAACAAGAATATTTTCTAATAGGATATCTTGACTAAGATATTTGCTTTTCAATTATTACTTAGGAAGCTTTGTATTATTAACCTTATAACTGTATTTTAAAGTAAGGAGAGCTTATACTTAGTGAACTTGTATAACTTCACTTAATATTAAAATGAAAAGATTTATTTGTTTGTTTGTATTCAACAGGCATTGAAACTACTGGATTGATTTTTTAAATTCTATCACAAATGCAAAGCTACTATAACAGCAAATAACATAGACCATATTTTATCCCCTTAATCCCACGGAACAGGATTTACGCAGATGAAAGCATAGGACGCAGCTAGTGTGCTCTTATACTAGATAATTATTGTTTTGACTACTTCGCTAAATCGCAAATGGAGGTTACCAAAAAAACATTGCAGTTTTATAACGTGACAAATCATATTTGAATAAAGTACCCCTTACTTTATTCGTATGAAGTGCTTAATACAACGATTTTTCTCTTCTAATTCCACGTAATTAAGGTTAACTAGTGGCTGTTATGCAAAACCCGGCAAATGATGTTGCAGATTGTCATCGCGGAAATTTGGATGTAAGTATGGCCCGAATCACCTTGACTCTTTTGGCGGTCAACGTACAAACACACAGACGCACATCGCGGCACATATTTGTATTTGTTTGATAATATTTATTATTTCACATTTTATGAAGCATGTTAGGTTGTTACGTCTCAGCATAAAATAAATATGCTTCAACTTGTATTTAGATGTTATATTAAAATATCAATAATTAATGCCGTTGGTCATTTGGTCAGACTACGAAACCAAGGATAGCAGGTTTGAATCCTAGGGGCAAATGTTTTGTGTGATGAACATGGACATTTGTAGTCGAGTCATGGATGTTTATAAACGTATTTATGTATGTCTATCCGTTCACCTAGTATCCATAGCCGAGCATAAACTTAGTTTGGAGCTATATTTGGGAATAGGTGTGTCAGTCTAGAAAATTTATTATGCATTATAACTGGAAATAATACTGACGGGACTAAACGCGATATTAGCCCTAAGCACTGCTGATCTGTTTCATTTCTTCATCTTAAGATCGTACTTGGTGTGCACTATGCGTATTTTCATTGGTACGTAATCAACATCACATGAATGCACACATACACACTGTGATAATAAAATAAGATATATCGTTCACCCACGTAGTTCCCGTTCCCGTGATAATACCAGGATAAAATATAGCCTATGTCAGTCGCTGATAAAGTAGCTTTCCATTGGTGAAAGCATTTTTCTAATCGGTCCAGCAGTTTTGGAGCCTATTCAATACAAACAAACAAATCTTTCCCCGTCCCGTGTTGGTCTGGGACTATAAAAGAATGTGCCAACTGTGTTTCTTGCCTAGCATGTCGTAAAAGGCGACTAATGGTATATGGGGTTTTGGGTATGTGATTGTGTAGGCGACGAGCTGCCACTTGTCACTACTTTTTCACAATTTTCCATCTAACCCAGCCCATTGTCCCGTGTTTGTCTGGGACTTAAAAAGAATGTGCCAACTGTGTTTCTTGCCTAGCATGTCGTAAAAGGCGACTAATGGTATATGGGGTTTTGGGTATGTGATTGTGTAGGCGACGAGTTGCCACTTGTCACTACTTTTTCACAATTTTCCATCTAACCCAGCCCATTGTCCCGTGTTGGTCTGGGACTTAAAAAGAATGTGCCAACTGTGTTTCTTGCCTAGCATGTCGTAAAAGGCGACTAATGGTATATGGGGTTTTGGGTATGTGATTGTGTAGGCGACGAGCTGCCACTTGTCACTACTTTTTCACAATTTTCCATCTAACCCAGCCCATTGTCCCGTGTTGGTCTGGGACTTAAAAAGAATGTGCCAACTGTGTTTCTTGCCTAGCATGTCGTAAAAGGCGACTAATGGTATATGGGGTTTTGGGTATGTGATTGTGTAGGCGACGAGCTGCCACTTGTCACTACTTTTTCACAATTTTCCATCTAACCCAGCCCATTGTCCCGTGTTGGTCTGGGACTTAAAAAGAATGTGCCAACTGTGTTTCTTGCCTAGCATGTCGTAAAAGGCGACTAATGGTATATGGGGTTTTGGGTATGTGATTGTGTAGGCGACGAGCTAGCCACTTGTCACTACTTTAACACAATTTTCCATCTAACCCAGCCCAGTTTTATTTGGCTGAATGTGGTTAAAGGGGACTGCTGCCCCTTTGACTCTGCCTACCCCTTCGGGGATCACGGGCGTGATGTTAAGAAGAGAGAAGAAGATAAATCTTTCCCTATTTATAATATTAGTATGATATGTTTTGTCAATATCAATATTCTCTTGATATTATACATATATACACAAACAATATGTATAACGTTTTGCCCTACTTCTTCGGAAAACCCGTCCAATTGCGTCCAAATCATTTCAGCTTTATGTTTTATTCCACTCCCATTCCGTTTATCTTCAAGAAAATATGCAATTTTCTATAATGCCGCAGTTATCGTATTAGGGCTGGATTGCGGCAAATGTGGCCGATTACTTGGCCTTTATATGCGATGGGTTGTGATCGGAGGCTGTAGTATCTTCATCGGCAACATGGTGTCCAAAGTTCAGTGTATCCTCGTGCTGGCATTTGTGGTCGGGAGTGTCTGGGGAAACCCCGTTGTGAGTAAATATTATATCTACTAAGGCAAAAAAATGGTCAGATACACTTAATTTAAAATTTGTTACACTAGTATATACTCTGACAATATACATATTATATGAAATATCATTTTTTACACTGTTGAGTCCCAAAATAATATAGTAGTCCCATATTAACCACTTTTCTATCCTATGGACAATGTTAAAATCCGGGAATTTACCTGAATGCATTATGAATTTATATCTGACGCTTGAAATTAAATGTAGAAAATCTTTCGGGCCCCAGCCTGGTGGGGAGCCAATTGGCGTTTTTATCATGAACATTGACAGATTTCATAACACAGGATCTCTATTACACACTAAATTCCATACCGATCTCGCAGTTCTACCACGAGCCCGAGTCGCGGCCGCTGGCAGCGATGACGGAGCTGACGTCGCGGCTGGCGGCGCGCGCGCAACGCGAACAGGACGCGCGCCTGCCGCTGCCCACGCCGCAGGACCTGGAGGCTATCAAGAAGGTCGCGCAGATCCTTATCATGCTGGGCCAGCAGGTATGCTTACTGATGTTGTTACGAGTTTTTAGGGACGGTACCACCCCCTCAAAACAGAACTGACGTAAAGTTATCGTTCGGTGTCTGAGAGTACAAGAAAGCCATACGGTTTTGGCGTTATAATGTCCTCCTAACCGATATCGGTCACGGCGGCCAATCCCAACGAGGATTAGCCATCTGCGCAGGTGATATTATAGTGCACAAGTGTGTGCGCAAATACAGGTGCACTCTCTTTTCCTTAACTCTCATAGTCCGGTGAGACGGCAATTCGACATAACCGGTGATAGCTCAGGCGCAGGACCAACGGCTTAACGTGCTTTCCGAGGCACGGGGGTGATTAAACCGCCAACTTTCTGACTCCGGACTGTTACTGAGTAATTTCAAAATTGAAATGACCGTTTTGAAGGTTTTGGCATACAAAGCCTTCAAAACGGTCAGCAACGTGCGAATTACCAAGAAGTCTTCTGATGTTGCAAGCGTCTACTACTCCACGACCATCTTTGACGAGTCGTAGCAGATTTTCAGAAACCCCTCATATTTATAGAAGCATCGCGCATTTCCAGGTAGTAACAAGTATGACAATCTCATTATGGTGTGAAGTTAACCGTGTCACTATAAGTCATAGTTGCAAATACCAACTCACCTACTCCTCTTCCCAGGTGATACCGACCATTATTGGAGAGCCACAGTCACCTCTGATCAGCACCTGCGAGCCGCCAGTGGAGGACGTACCAAACGACGTCGTCAACACCAGCGCTTAGCTGCTTCCAATTAACTGCACCTCATTATCTCTCTTATACAATCATTAGGATAAATATATTTTTACCTATTGAGATGACATGGCAATGAATATGGTAGATGTACGAAATATCATTCCCCCAACTTTTATTCTTCGCACACATAAACGTGCAACCATGTGTCCTATTAGTTAAGCTAAATTATTAACTAATATAAGTATGTGCCAAATTTATTTTACTCACCTTCCGCAGTTAAGCAAAATTGAAGCGAGAAAGCCAATTATGTAAAAATCTTACATATCGACGATGAAGTGACAATACCTCCTAACTGTAGGTAGGTATGCTTATTTTATAGGAGAATGAAAAAAACGATCCAATTTTTAGGTTTTGATTAAAGACTTTCATATAACTTTTAATGTAATGTTTACACGATTACTTTATTATTTGATAACAAACGAGAAAAAAAATAATAGTCCACGCGAAATTGAATTTTAAGGCTACTGCATTAAAAAAGTCGATTCCTAAAAAAATATTAGTTACGAGGTATTGTCACTTCATCGTCGATATGAAACATATTTCTATCCTTCTGCAATATTCAATTTGAAACTGTTATTTTTAAATTCTGCTTCGTTTATTTACATCAAGTTATGTCTGTTACCAGTGGTCAAAGATTTTGGACTTTACTTTTACTTGAACGTCCACTATAGTATAAGTAAGTTATCTTCGTAAAGGTATGCCATTTCGCTGTGTGGGCACAATTTTGGCAATGTTGCAATACACATGCGCTTCACCGTGACCACATACAAACGTTAGTTTTGCGCAAAAGGAGTATCATTTAATTCGTCCGCCGTGTTATCAACTTGCCCAACAGCGGGTTGAGAGCGCACGAGCGTTTCCATAGGGTTATTAAGATCCCATTATATTTATGGCACTAGGTACATGGTTCAGATCTCTGATCTGCGTTGATTCATTTTGTAGGTGAAGAACAAGCTTTAACTTATCATTGGTATCGCTAGCAATATTAATTGTTCAAAAGCGATCACAATCTGCATTCCAGATTCGTTGTTATTTTTATTGATATACGTTTTATTATTAATTTTAAGAGGTGTTTTAAAATGATGTTTTATTAGCGACTTTTGTTATTGTTTACCTAATAAAGTTTTATTCTATTGTTGCAATGAACTTATGAATGGTTTTATTTACGAGATGAAAATCGGATGTCTAAGACATACGAGACTTGTAAAGTAAAGCTAGTAAGCTCACCAATAAGAAAATTATGATCAAAGAGTATGATAATATTAAGGAACATACATATGTGTAAGTACCTACATAATCAGAATAAAATTTATTGGTAATTAACAATCTAAACATTACAAGTAGATACTACTTCATCCGATAAGTATGGTATTATACAAATAAGCAGCGAATTAGACGTAGAAAACAAATTTATTTTACTGCGTCTAATTTACCGGTATTCTAGGATTATGTTTCGATCCATTGACGTTTTAGTCCGGTTTTGATGGAGAAAAATGTAATAATTACGTCATTAAGGATTCTAATTATGGCACTGTAAAAATAAACACCCAAATAGGATGTGATATTGTTTTTATAAATAGCGAGCGCTACTTGTTGAACTCGTCCTGCTGAGGAAAATCACCAAATGACGTTATAGTTTGACGCACGAGATTAAAGGCGTAGTCGGGGGCGAAGCGCCACATACACTGAGGGCCTCGCAATAAAGGGGGCCTCGCATGCAGGGCCGTTATTTTACCATTTGAAACCCATCGCAATTGAACCGAATGGATCCCACCACTATATTAAAATTTGATACAAACCGTTTTTAACTGAAGAAAATATACTCATAGAATCCCCTTACGGTCACAGCACAGCCCTGATCTCATTTTAAAATACTCTACCATACTAGAAGATGCTGTCCATAATTATGGACAGCACTTTCTGGTCGTATTACTGAACATTTGCAGAATTCTTTTACACTTTTTAAGGTTCGTCTCCGTCGGTTTCGGTTCCGTCTGTCCGTCTGTCACCAGGCTGTACCTCATGAACCGTGAGACAATCGAAAACAATCGAAAATTTAACGGATGATGTATTTCTGTTGCCGCTATAACAACGTTTTTTAAATAAGATATATTTATATACAGACATGAAATATTTAAAGTTAAATACTTAGTTTTTATTTATTTATTATTTATTTATTATTAAGGTATACACAACAGGTAACAATCATAACTTATTCTAAAGAAGAAAAAAAAATTTAAACTATCAGAGCTAGATTGAGACCCAAAAGCGTGTAGGTGACACAGCGTGATAAAACTATTGCACTATTAGTTATTTTAAACAATCTCGCAAAGATTTAAATGGCTTGTGTATAAAGTGATAACCCATTAATTAAAAGGTTCTACATCCACATTATCCACACTACGCATTGCGCCGGAGTTCGTTAAAACCGGACATCGATGCATGACGCGCGCTGTCAGAGGTCGCATTTTTATGGTAATCAGACTCTTTATTTTCAAGTTCGGTATGGGCGTACCCTTGACCCATTGTATCTAGTTCCGATTGCCATGGTTTTTGCCATCATATATTAAAGATTCATTGCATTTTATACTTATTTCATTTAGGGATAACGTTACAGATATAATAATAGGGAAAATAGTTTATTTTCACTGAATTATCTATAAAAACTCAACTCTCTACTCCTACAAAGGTCTATTTAATAATGCTTGAGTTAAAAACTGAAAGTTATTTTGAGTTTTTTAACGTGCATTGCAATAATTAACTCAAGCTATATACATACAAACCACATAAGTACAAATAACAGATTTGTTGAAGCATACATAATGTACACATACAAATAAGGAACATTGAGCTTTTAACACGATTTAAATTTTAACTTTGTAAAGGTAACTCGTAATATCAATCTGTTTGATTGCAACTGACACACTGCGCATTTGATTGGTTTATTTATAACTATTCTTACTTTGACAGGCCCGTTGGTCGAGTAGGGTCCAAACCAGGGTCGCGGGTACGAATCCCGCTAGGAGCAAGTGTTTCGTGTGATGAACATGGACATTTGTACTCGAGTCATGGATGTTAATATACGTATTTAAGTATAATCCGTTCGCCTAGTATCCATAGCCCAAGATTACTCTTAGTTTGGAACTAGGGAATTGGTGTGTCAGTTTGGATTTTTTTTTTATTTATAAGCTATGAAATAAATTATAAAATATTCCTAACTTATGACGTAATAGCGCATAACAGCCCAATTCGCTGTCATAACATGTTAATGCGCTGTCGATTATACGTCTAACCTCGTGCACACAAAGGCTTGACCTTTGTATGAGAATAAAAACCATTTAGTCTAACAGCGAAGCGGAGAACAACGGTTAGATATAATTTATAAAGGACGTTTAGCAAATTCATGTCGCAGTTGAAACTCAAATTATATGTGCTAACTAGTTAAATAAAGTTGGGATTTTGGAACTATTTGCTTCAAACTTGTGATATAATTAGAAGTGTGAATAAGTCTGAATTACTTGGACTATTAATAGAGCCTGTCTATAAACTTATCTACAAAATCAACTTGAATTTTTTAATTGATCTTGACCATAAAACCAAGGGCGATGGGTTCGATTACCGCTAGGTCCATGTGATCATGGTCAAGACATGGGCGTTTATATAAGTAATTATTTAGATACTTATGTTAATTTGTTACGCATTACATACAGGGCAAGCAAACTGTGCTTAATTTAGTGTTATTATAATTAGTGTGTAAATCTCATAGATTTCCTTACTAACCCAATCTATTGTACAATACTTATAACTATAAAAATTTTAGAAGATAAAACAAGCTTTAATTAAAATAAAAATGATTGCACTACGTTTCCCAATCTCCAGGAGACTAACATCTCCTCAGCCTCAGACATATTCATTTCAAAGAATCAACAAAATCAGTGAAATGCAGCTCTCCGTCTCCGCAATATCGCGTCGCGAGTCCGGCGGATGAAGTGGTGCGCCCAGCGGAAGGTGAAGTGGAACACCAGCTCCGCCACGCTGATCAGGGACGCGCCCACCAGGAACAGAGACTGGCAGCTCGTCGCCGCTGGAACAGCATCAGGTAGAGACAGAAAGGTCGTGAATACAATGATTACGTATACATATGTTTGTATGTGATCTATATATGTGATCATAGAAGTAGTAGCATAACATGCGCCTCGAAAGCAGTACTATGTTTAGTTGCTAACAAATGTTTCGAAATCATAAAATCGGTACGTTTCATGATTGATAGCAGTGCGCCGCAGTTTCCGCTTCCGAAGTAATTCAGAGATAAAATATAGCCTATGTTACTTGCTGATAAAGTAGTTTTGCATTGGTAAAATAATTTTTCAAATCGGTTCAGTATTTTGGAAGCCTATTCAATACAATCTAAATAAAATTTCTCTTTATAATAATACTAACTATGAAAACATCGCAGACCATAGGACTGACTTTAAAATGACATAAAAACATTGCCACTATAGGTACTACACTAATCTGACCTTACAAGTCAAAGACTGTGCTCAAATTATTAAAACATATAAATATATTTTCTGGACTTGAATAATGAATAAATTGATTTTTTAATAACATACCTATGGCTTCATACCAGAAATAGTTGAGGTCCACCCGGTAAATGTGAGGGCTCATGGAGTCGTAGTAGAAGCGTAGTAGAGATTTGTTTACTAGCGAAATGTCGTCTCTGTAAAATGTTAAACTTTAAAATCAGATAACATTATGTCCCTTTGCGCACGAGACACTAACTTGAACCAATACTGGAGGTTGCAATCCAGATTCCAGCGGCATGGAACTAGCATATATCGCTGGATACTGCACAGCTAAAATAGTGCAGAGTCCAGCTCGATTGTTGGAGCCAGCATTGCAAACTTTAAACAGGAATAAAATTAATATTTGTGTGTAAAGATAACATATAATTTTATACTGCGAAGTAATGACAGAATAGCAAGTCAACAAAAGGTTATGAACACTTCTGTTAAATAATAAAAAATAATCAGTAGTATGGTCATCACCAGATTTCATACTCCTTCTTGGACAAGCAGACGCACCCGAGGAGGTTTTAATTTTAGTTAAACTACAGATACCACAGCAAACTTACGTGAAGCTATTGGTGAACAGCTTGCTCGGGTAGTAGTAGGGCGGGTCGAACACCTTGGCGGCGTGCGCGGCGCGTGCGCAGTCGGGCAGACAATTGGGACAGTATAGCGAGTCCTGCAACTCCTCCGCCAGGCTGTCGTCCACCACGCCACCCGGAAAGTAGTATATGAACTTTTCTGCACAGGGATATTTTTCTTATATACATACATATCATTACGCCCGTAATCCCCGAAGGGGTAGGCAGAGTCAAAGGGGCAGCATGCCCCCTTAGCCACATTTAACCAAAAAATAAAAACTGGGTTGGGTTTGATAGAAAACTGTAAAAAAATTGTGACAAGTGGCTAGCTCGTCACCTACACAATCAAACAATCAAAACCCGATACACTATAAGTCGTCTTTTACGACATGCTAGGCAAGGAACACAGTTTTGCACATTTTTTTTGAAGTTCCAGACTAATATGGGACATTTGTATTTCTTTAAAGAAAATTTAAGGCCCTTGACGGAAGCCCCACATAACCACCTTACTCCGGCGGGTGCGTACTTGAAAGGCTGACAGCTCCAAAAAGCCTATGGTGGACTTCCACCAGATTACGACAATTACTAATTAACTCCTAGCTGGAAGAACATGACCTAAGTAGCAGCGTATCTAGTTTTAATCACATTGTGATACGTCTCCCACCTCTATGCTTGTTGAGGCAGTGCAGGTGCTCGGGCGTGCACACGGGGTCAGCGGGGTCGGGTCCGTACCAGAAGGGCTGGCAGTTGCAGATGGTGGCTGTGGTCTTGCGCCGGCACTCCGCCAGGCACCACGAGTAGCTCCGGGATGACCTCGGGCCGAATGGTTTCATCAGGTGGCATCGACGCTGGTCAACACAAATAATATTACCAAAAAATTCCACAAAACGTCCATTCTACAGGCATTAGATTGGCTGATCCCCACAAAAGTCCAGGCCTGTTTGGGGAACAAGAAACGATAATAAATCCTTGTGAAATTGTAAAAAATATATCCTGAAATAATGAGTATCGCCAAGACTTTACGGCGAACCAGGCTAAAAGTAATGTACCCTTTCGGCTTTATAGTTGTTGAGGTCGTCTGTGGCGTACTGCGCATGCGCTGTGAGCTGAAAGAAGACGGACGCGTTAGCGCGCACATTGTACGCGCGCACCGCGCCGCCCTCCAGCAGAGGGTAGTCGCCGCCGTCGAATATTAACACCTGGGATATACAAACAGACAGACCAACATCATCATTATTATCAGTCTATATTGGACCAACAAGACTATAACCTTTATTTAATTTAAACAAAATAAGGCAAAACAGTTATCTGACTACCGATAAATAATATTTATAACTACTTAAACTTAACGCCACTTCCCTGTCGGGGTAGCCACTCACCGCCAACCCGTAGGTAGACGGTTGTCTCACGACGGCGTGATCGTCCCTGTTCTGCAGCACCGCCACCGACAACCCATAGTTCTGTCCCGCCAGATCCAGCACCTTGGGAGCCGTGTTTTCATCTTCAGGTCTGGAAACAAAACACGTAACTGTACAATCCCGTCAAACAGGTCCCTTAGGAACACTTACCCTTTTTTTTTATAAAGGCAGCTGTCCAGATATTCCTCCAACTCCGAATGAGAAGAGCTGGATATGACCGACTTGCAGATGATATGTAGACCATAACTTGAGGAATAGCTTAACCCCGATAAACGGAACTATGCTTGTTTAAGAACTCAATGAGGATGCATGTGCAGTAAATAGATTAGAATCACGAGCAGGGACGAACACTTGAGGACAGCTGGCAGGGAACGACTCTCACTGGTATCTGCTATTGAAGAGGCAGCAGAAGCCGAGAGGCGTGAGGCGGGTGGCGAAGATCTGTTCGCACGGCAGCCGCCGCCCGCGCCAGCGGCAGCGGCTCAGCATCGATGTGCACTTGGGGGAGAGCTGGCAGGAAATGAATTAGTTAATATTGGTCCGTAATTGATTTTGCGCTAAACAGTTTGCTACATAAACTTTACAACCTCGCTTCAGAGCTTCACGAGTTTCTTTCAAAGAATACTGAAATACTTACATGGACTTTTTTTTTTAAAAGAAGTTTATATTAGGTTCTAACAAATTTGTTTTAGTTTTCGATCCTACATGGACGTTTGGTTCATTGTTACAAAATATAGTCATCGTCAAAGCAAGCATTGATTGAGAAGGAGGAACCTTTCAACAGGTCTATATTTGGTTAAACAAAATTCGAGAACAAAACGAATTCTATAATACCGCATTACCGCAATCGGGTATAACCAATCATACTGTAACCCTTTCTTTAGTTTCGCTTACTATTGCTATTACATTTCTAGATAAATTAAGCTGGATTTCAATAAAAAGAAAATTTAAATGTCAAGAAGAGCCACCAAATAGAAAGCTACCGTATACATGACGTCCGTGATGTTGAGGTCCGGCTTGACGCTGTACAGGAACTGCGTGAAGCTGAGCATCTCCACGTCGGAGGTGCGCAGCGTGACGAGCGCTGCGAACTTCGCTAGGTTGCGTCTGATCGCGCGCAGGCTGTACGACATGTTGTTGCTCGCTTTGTGACTGCAGAAACAGTGTTGATAAAAACAGGCAGGTAATTTTACAGCAGTAAGTTGACGTTGTCTTACATGGTATATTATAATGGCATTATCGCAATGGCGGACTAAGCCTGTTTTAGGCCTGGGACGGCAAAGAGCTGTACGAGATCCGAGCAGTGTTGCTTGCCCTTGCTCCTTTGATATAGGATGATTACAGGAACTTGAAGATAATATGAGGCCTCCAGGACCAGAGGCCAGGGGCGGACCGCCCCTTCCGCCCTCCGGTTACTCCACCACTGCATTATCGTATCATCGAACATAATGTTGCTATAAAATTACAACAGGCGTTTTTGTCCGTCTTAAGTGGTGATTCTGGTGATAGCTAATTTACTATTAGTTAAAAATTTAGTAAAAGCTTGAGAATCTGTGCGAATTTCTTCAGATTCAGTTATATATTTATCAATAATTATTATTACTATTCGATTTTATTACAGGTTACCAATATCAATATCCTGTTCTTTAATCTATAAAGCTCCTATGGAACTTTCAATAAGATAAATTGCTGAATCTTGGGTGATAATTTATGGACGTCAACTAAGATTGAAACATAATGCTAAGAGCAAGACGAAGCCAAATATAAGAAGCACTCCTACAGATGGTCGGCGTATTTATCCAGCTGAACGTTGCTGATGATGCTGTTGCTACAAAGCGCGACGGCTGGGAAGTGCACCGGGACCTGCGGCGCGTTCTGCACCAGCTGCATCTGGAGTACATTACGTCACAACAAACATTTTGTGTGAAAATAGTAATTTCTAACTGATACATACAATAAGAGGCAATAAGCTTCCTAAACTACAATCAACTAAATACACATTCATCATTGTATTTTACATATATAACATAACGCCCATAATCCCCGAAGGGGTAGGCAGTGTTAAATAGCAGCAGGCCCATTGATTGTATTTTAGTGCCAAATAAACGTTTATTCATTAGGTCATTAAGTTGGGTTACACGGAAAATTTAACACAATTAGCCTTAAGTGGCTACCTCGTCGCCGACATAAACAGAAACTTAATACCCAATACACCATTAATCGCCTTTTACACATACACAGTTGGTACTTTATTTTTGAGTCTCAGACCAACATGGGCTTTATCTCATTTATCAAAATAGCGATGATGACTGCATTAAAAACTAAAATTATATTTAGTCCATCAGTTAAATTATACAAAAATACTAGACACATATTTTTCGCTTTATCAAATTAACAAAGAATTAAAAAAATAAAGAGTATCAAATTTTTGGAGTGGGGACTTGCGACGTCACTATTTAGTACGAATTGTACGAAAGCGTGACGTCACGCGCAACATAAATGCTTTGCTTTTTTTGATGCGTTTGTCAAATAAATAAAAAATACGTATTCAATATTTTTTATAATCTAACTGACAGAGTAAACAGATTTTTTTAGTTATCTTGAACATTATAAAATTGTTTACTAATCATACGAATACACAAATGTTCCAGCTATTAACTAAAACAACATACCTTTTTGCTAGATACTAGCCAAATAATAGGCTACTTTAGTACGTTTTCAGGCCCAATACAGTTTCAAAGGCCCTTACAAGATCGGTAATGAATCTGTGCACCTCTGGTGTAACAAATATCCATTGGCACGGTGAACATTTACCAAGAGGCTGGCCGTAAGCTAGTTTGTCGCTTTTAGCATAAAATATGTATTATAAAAAATATTGTAATTAAAAGACCTGCAGCAGTGGACGATTCTGGAGGTCGTAGCTGAAGTACGCCAGCAGGCACAGGCCCCACACCAGCAGCCCCACCATGAGGAACACGTAGATGTGTCTGCGAGAAGCCGTACTTGAGACCAGGGTTGTTTCGAACATACATATACTCGTATGCAACGTGTGCCGCGCACACGAGCAGCGGTGCCATACGGGCGCGGGGTAACCTGTCAGTGCTAATTTACATATGCATACATATTATCACGCCCATAATCCCCGAAGGAGTAGCCAGAGTCATAGGGGCAGCTATCCCACTTAACCTCATTCAGCCAAAAAATAAAACTGGGCTGGTTCAAATAGAATTTTGTGAAAAAGTAGTGACAAGTGGCTAGCTCGTCACCTATACAATCACACACCCAAAACCCGATGTACCATTAGTCGCCTTTACAGTTGGCACATTCTTTTTAGGTCCCAGACCAACATGGGGCAATTTATAATTAATTTATTGAAACTGTTTTTTTTTGCGTATAATGGAAACCGTAAGAAGGGAGAATAAGAAAATTATGAATCATCAGTAAAATGTAAATAATTAAAAGGAGTTAATACTCGAACATGAGTAAGATAATGACATACATACATACATAACATCACGCCCGAAGAATAACATAATCCCCGAAGGGGTAGGCAGAGTCGAAAGGGCAGCAAGCCCCTTCAACCACATTCAGCCAAAAATAAAGCCGGTCTGGGTTAGATGGAAAATTGTGAAAAAGCAGTGACAAGCGGCTAACCTGTCGCCTACACAATCACACACCCAAAACCCGATATACCTACCATTAGTCGCCTTTTACAACATGCTAGGCAAGAACCACATAGGCATAGGCATATTCTTTTTAAGTCCCAGACCAACATGCGACAGTGGGCTGGGTTGGATTTAAAGCTGTGAAAAAGGAGTGACAAGTGGCTAGCTCGTCGCCTACTCAGTCACATACCCAAAAGCCCGTAAACCATTAGCCTCTTACGACATGCTAGGTGAGAACCACAAATGGCACATTCTTTTTTTTGTCCCAGATAAACATGGGCCAAGTCCCAGACCAACATGGGACAAAGATAATGACTACCTGTTCTTACCTGAGTGGGCCAACATTATCCACATGGGATGCATATTTGATCCCCTCCAAAGTGCTTTCCTCAAGGTACTCCCTCATGGTGTCTGCGAAGCTGCTCCTCAGTCGACCCTCCAGTCCTCCCGCCCTCACCCCGAGGCGAGTCACCTTTCCTCCCACAACCTTGTGCCGCGTCTTGGACCAACTCCTCGGGTCCACCGTTCTCATTACCTATATATTTACTTAAGTATATCAAATTATACCTATTCTCCTGCCGCCGACAAAGAGCCTATTCAATAATTTTAGATAAAAAAGTGAACGTCGCTCGGCAAGATATGTTTATGGATAGTAGATAGAACAAAGAAGTCTTATCAATTAAGTATTTCAGATAAAATAAGTTACAGAAAGCCAGTATTTCTACAACAATACTTACGTTAAGGTTAAACTTTTTTTATCAAAATTTAGAATTGATTTTAAATCAAAACTGTATTGCCAACGTAGTTTAACTAACTGAAATCACAAAGTAGCCTTCATCGATTCTTTTGCGTGACTGGTGATTAACGTACGTGCCTGCACAAATTAATAAGCAATGCCATGTCTTCTAACAATGGTTGCCAGTACAGGGCTGTTCACGGCAATGCCATGCATGCTGCGTGTTAATATTTGCTCATAATGATACGGCAGGCGTTTTGAATACTTCAGTTTGCCAGGGCGCTTGCCACTACTGTATAAAGAGTGCCGACCCTAAGTATCAATCTACTAAAAAAAAATGTTGCACGAAAGCCTGCATATTTATTTGGATGTGTAAATGTGTCTCACTTTCTCTGGATACAATGCTTGGGTGATATTATCATCGGGCCACAGTACGACATAGTAAGAATAACAGTATGTATAGCAACCCCCTTAATTTACCCCTACTCAAGACTTCTCCAATGGTCTGGTAATACAAACAATTACAACATGACATCAGAATAAATGTAAAGTTGAAAATGATTACTTACAAAAAATTTGCAACTATTTCTAAGTACACTACCTACTGAAAATGTTTGTATGTACCTATTACGCCATTTATTTTCTAATCATGAACAAATAAGTCCGATATTGGTCTGGGACTTAGAAAAGAATGTGCCAACTGTGTTTCTTTCCTAGCATGTCGTAAAAGGCGACTAATGGTATATCGGGTTTTGGGTATCTGATTGTGTAGGTGACGAGCTAGCCACTTGGCACTATTTTCTCACAATTTTCCATCTAACCCAGGCCAGTTTTGTTATTGGCTGAATGTGGTTAAAGGGGCCTGCTGCCTCTTTGACTCTGCCTGCCTCTTCAGGGATTATGGACGTGATGTTATGTATGAACAAATAAGTAAAACAAAAAAGGATGCGGTAACTCTTTATTTCACTTGTAAACGTACAAGGCAAATGTTAATTATCTTTTTTTTGTACAGAAATAAATAGCGATAAAATCTTCAATATTTTCCAAGAAATTAGCATAGACTTGTAATGTTTTACAAATTTGATTTTCTTTGACTCGTCAGACAATAAAGAAATCTACTACAAACAGTACTATGTACAAACATACTAATAAATAAAATACCACACATTTTAATATGTATGTTGTTTAAATAGACATCTACTTACACTTAAATACTAGATTGTTCGATAAATATAGGCCATTTTAGCAATCCAAAATAGATCAACTGTGGTGAAAATATAATTTGAAACATCAGTGCCGTTAACATTGTAATGTAATTAACAACATAAATTGTATTTCCAGTGTGTGTCTTAAAAATGTACATATTTATATTTTAAACTTATTTTATAAAATTGTGAATAGATAAAGCAAAGAAGACGTGGGATTCTGTTTTTCACCTCTACGGCAGATGTATGACATAAATCACGAAATTGTGATTTGTCTTTAAGAGAATACAAAGATAGGCAATAAATAAATATAATTGGTATTTGTACATTAGACACAAACAGAAAATACAGTACTTATGACATATAAATTAGATATTTAAATTTACGTAAAAAAAGCTTTTAAAATTACGAAATCTATTGAGTTAAATCAGAATATCAAATATCTAAATCCCAAATGGTGCCATATTTAAGGTGAACTAAAGCTATTTACTTGAACACTAATTGTGAAAAAATATCTACCCATCTTTTACCAGCCTTTCAATTATCACACCAAAATCACCTATCACTTAACTTTATTAATAGCTTTGTGGTTCCATTTGTTATCAGTGTAATAATGTGGCATTGGATTTTTTATTTAGAATTTTTATGATAAACTCCTTTAGAACGAGACATTTTTATATTGTAAGCAATTTTGAAAAATTTATACTTTACGAATATTTTTAGAATGTATGTCTGTTTGTAAAAGTTTCTGACACAGGTGCTGTAGAAGAAAAACTACATCATTGATATTTTCTTTTTAACTAAGTATTATTACTTTATTTTAATTATAGAGAGGCTTCTACAAAGATAACCTGCTAACAAAAAGTATTTGGTATTCGGTTTCTACTGAGCGATACTACGTATAAAAATACGATGATGAATACTTAAATGGCAATTTTTTTTGAATCAATAACAATTCTGGCAACTAAATTTTCATTTAACAAATACTGGGCTCACATTTATAAAAAAAATATTTTTCCTCAATCAATGCTAAGGATGCGAAACTCCTCAGTATATAAGTATGCGATTGATGTTTCACAATACATATTTGTGCATTACATAAAGTCTGCGACTTAAACCGAACTATCATCACATGATAGCTAGCCCTAAACCTACAATAACACCTTTGGCGTCGAATACTGAACTTAGCAACAACAAATAAATTAACATTCACCAAAAACATTGCCCTATTCGGCGCCGTCGAGTAACATCGCCCTACAAATAAAAACTAACGTAATGCAATAAAAATCATTGGTTTAGCCATACAATATACAACTTTCTTACAACTAATTATGAAAACATACATTGATTGTTTTATTTTGGTAGTTGAAATCAGAATTGAAAGGTTTTGTACTGAATGATTTTGTACATCAGGAAATGCTTGTAAGGTAGGGTTGCCATCTTTAACATTTGGCAACCAGGACAAAACGCGTGTAACCCCCGGATTTTAGAGCCCAGGCCCCCGACATCAGTGTAATAAAATAGTTGAAAATAATGGTAATTTTAGCGAGTCGGTTCGGTTGATCGCGGAGTGCGTGTACATTGCATGTGTCGTGGACAGCCCATGACTTTGAATTTTTAAACCCGGACTACAAATGAAACCCCGCCCGGACGCTCCCCGGATGCCCTCTAAACTAGGACAAATCCGGGAAAATCCGGACGGATGGCAACCCTATTGTAAGGTAAAAGGCAAGTGGGTGTCACTTATCTATCTAATGTAATAGTAATGTAATATAAAATGTCGATGCTATTATTTCTGTCTATCGATTCTTTTCTGTTTTGATTTTATATATTTTTCTTTATGAATTATATATGTATATAACTGTGGCGCGTAGACAGGTGCTGCCACAACACTTACCTAATCCAACACGGCGGAAGTAGACCCTTCCATTTCAGTACGAACAAGTATGGTCGCACATAACTTAAAAAATACAATAAAATAAGCCATTTACACGCTATTAGATAGCTTTTATAAATAAAATATTTTAAAAATATTTATAAATCGCCAATACTAACAAAAAGCACCAATAAAGAAACACAATAATGACACGAATGGAATTCCAATCAAAATGCATATAAGTGTAACACACACAAGCAGGGCTGGACCGTGAGTTTAGGGGGCCTAGGCTAATACTACTTAGGGGCCCACCTAATTACTCAAGTATTTGACGTAGACTTGAATTAAATGAATTGAATAGGTTTGAATCGCAGTATTCGCAGGGCTGCAAACCGTACAATCTGTTTAATTTTATAAAATTATAGATTTTTTTCGCATTATCGTCTATTTTTGACTTTGACTTGACTGAGCTGAAGGCCCCTTGAATCCATAGGGCCCTGGGCTGAACCCAAAAAAGCCATATGATAGATCCGGCCATGCATACAAGAGTATATTAGGTATAACTTTTGCTATACGAAAGAAAACACCAAATTGTTATGTTATACAAGCAAAAATAATAATATGTAGTTCTTAAAAATTGAAATTGATTTTGTGTGAATTTATTAAACAAGTACTTAATACTTTAAAAATCAAAGGTATGTCTCATCGAAAGCTTACTCGCTAAAAGAGTAATCAATAATCAAGTTCGTGTCGTTTTTGATCAAGAAGTAGCAGGTACAATTCAGTGATAGCTAGGTGCTGTACACGACGCATTTTAAAAGCTCAGAAAAGGTCCACTTATAAATATATTTTACCCAAACTGAAGACTAAAAGGAACCACGTTAATATCAAACCAATATCGCTTTAGTCGCATTTTTCAGTTGGGTATCACATTATCGTCTGCGCGTCATATTTAAAATACGCGTGCACAGACTCAAAGGTGGACAGTACCGCTGCTGAGCAAGCGGTTGTCAAGTCATCGTCGGTGCGTGTCCCCGGTTCGTGTCAGACGTCTGTGGCGCCCGGTTCGTGCTAGACGTGCGTGGGCGCGGCGGGCGCGCGCGGCGGCTGGTGTCACAGGTACGCCACGAACAGCAGCATGGACAGCAGCAGCAACGACGCGCCGCTCACGCCCACGCGGGTTGACTTCGACAGGATGCTCTTCCCTGAAACGAGAAGGCAGGGCGATTAGTCAGATCATGTTGTCCCATGTTGTTCGGGGACTAAAAAAGAATGTGCCGACTAATGGTATATGGGGTTTGGGTATGTGATTGTGTAGGCGACGAGCTAGCCACTTGTCACTACTTTTTCACAATTTTTCATCTAACCCAGCCCAGTTTTGTTTTTGGCTGAATTTGGTTTAAGGGGCCTGCTACCCCTTCGACTCTGCCTAACCCTTCGGGGATTATGGGCGTGATGTTATGTTATGTTTTCGGAAGTTGTAAATGATTGAAAATTTTGTATTGAAGGACTGGACTGAAGTTGAGGCACTTAGTTGTATATGGTGTTGTATGACGGCAGCGGCTGGGCCGCATGCAGCAGGCGCGCGGCAGTAAAAATGGGTCCCACCAGAATACCAGCGCGTCCAGGCTAACGCCGCAGGAGCATAATGCTGAAGTAGGGACCCAATTGGCGCCAATTTGTAGCTCTTTGTTTGTTGATTTTCCTTTTTTTTTGGAGGTAGGTACTATTTTGTCCAAATGTTGTATAATTAATGTGTATTAATTGTTTTCCTATGTATGTTTTAATAATAGGAGCGGTGGTAGCTCAATGGTAAGGACACGCTCTTAACCAAGGAGTGCAGGTTCAACCCGGGCGTGTTCCTCTAAATTTTCCGAATCTATGTACGTATTTTTACCATTAGCTCGACGGTGAGGGAAATCATCATGAAACCTGCAAATTCAAACAACTTTGGATTTGTAACCATGTTCCAAAAATTCTGGTTCCCTTATTTTACGGTTAAGAAGGTCAGATCAGCAGTCGTTTCAATGTAAATATCAGATTAGTTAAATTCTGGATCATGGTCTAAGCGGACCCTGTCTAAGCACTTAACGCTAGGAAGAAGATGATAATGTTTCTTTCTTCGTTACTCACATCGCTCGGCCAGCTTCCTGTAGCAGCAGCAGTCCCGGAGGCGCGCGTAGCGCACGCAGTCGTGCGCCAGCGGGCGGCAGCGGCTGGGCCCCATGTAGCAGGTGTGCGGCAGCCACGGGAACGGCTCGGGCAGGAAGCGCCGCTCGCAGCAGCAGTGGTCGGCCAGCACGCGCGTCTCGCAGTACTCCATCTCGGTCCGGCTGCATGTGCCGCACCCCACGCGGGTCGTCGGAACTGGAATTAGGAGAAAGAAGTTGAGAAACAAATAATGGTAATAAATTGTCTTACTTTTATGATCTGCAATGCATGTTTAAGATTGTGGGTTGTGAGATTAGTATTATCTAACATAACATACTACATGTAAAGCTGAGTCAAAAGTATTTAATACTGCTGAAATATTTAAGCTGCATTATTCATTAGTGATAATTCCAATGGAGGTTGATCATTCAAAAATAAAAACAAAAATAGTAAAGAAATGTTGTAGTATGATAACATTGTACTGAATACAAAAATGCAGACGAGATTCTAGAAAAAAGGAGGAGATATTTGGTAGCAATGACATCATAAATTAAAAAAAGAAGAACGCTTTTATTCCAAATAATCAAAATATGCCAGGCTGAATCGGGGTCGATAAATTCTAGAAATTACCAATGAGACAGATAAAATATACTTAAAGTGCAACCACGAAACTGGTAGACTAGGAATATTAAGTAGATAATAATCTTTGCCCCCGTCGTTGTTCCACCCTCACGCACATACTCAATGAATCAATCGAAACGTAATCCTCGATGCGCCGAGTAAATGCGAATTAGTTATTCCAACCGAAGTGAATGGGATTGAATCAGGTGCGCTCGCGCATACCGGGGCTACGTGACGAGCGAACAATGGCTGCGCCTTACTGGGCGTGTATGCACCTATTGGTGAATCTGATTTCTTGCTGACTTTTGTGACATTGATTTTTGCTATGTTATCAGCATTTTCGGATGTTCTTTAGTTTTGTTACCGGGAAGATCAAATGGCAATAATACAAATCCCTTTTTAGGTTTTCCAACCAAAGAATCATTCCAACAAAAGGCTATTAAGCACAACAATAATATATTTCTGCCGTCTTGAAGGTGAACTGCCCATATATCATCAAAACAATCACAAAACAGTCAAAGAGAAATAAACATCCACCCATCCATCTTTAACTTTTGCATTTATATCGCAGGATAGGATGCAAAATGACATGTTTATGCAAGTGATTTGTACTGTAGCATTGTAATACGCATGTGCTCGACTGCACTATCGATCTGTGGCGGACTGCACTCGCGCGAGCTTCGCTGTTGCTTATTACCTGCACTTCATTAGTCTATTACACATACCAACATAACGAAAACAGACTGCGAATAATACCGCTTTCTCGCAAGAATGAATATATCGCATAATAATAGCCAGAATAAGCAACAGTCTCGACATGTGTAATATCAGAACAGTTGTTTTTATTTTTCCTTCATGATTTCCTCATTTTTTTCCAACATTTTTGTTATACTAAATACCTTGAGGTGCTTAACGCATTTGAACATCGCTGCTAGGTTTATCAAAATTGATTACAGATTTACTAGCACGAGGGCTTCACAGTCCTCTTTTTGGCTATTGCGGGTCCCAAATCTCTCATACATCCAAGAAATCAGCATACCTGAATGGACCTGGAGGTTTTTTCATAACTCATCCAAACTGCAACCTAGCTTTACTTAGCTAATATTACGGCGAATTCTTAGTGCGAAGTTCTCATTGAGTATACCAATTAACCCAGCAACTCAGAGACCAACCAACTACTTTAGAGAAAGCGGTAATGAAGCAAACTACATCAAACATAAAATGAGAAAAGCGATCGAACTACAAATTGAAGGCAACCCGAACGGCAAGAAGCGATTTGTCACGCTCGAGTTCGCCCCAATCGACAATAAATGCGACACTTTTCCTACTCCACTTGAGTAAAAAAGTTCGAAAAAATTGAACAAAAACTCAACCGAAGAATGGAACCTTGTGACCCACACAACGTGACTCGGTCGAGGATTACTTCGAGTTACGTGCATGCGATATTTATAAATACTTGGGCACTCATAATCCACGTGGCCATGAAAAATATTTTATTTCCTTAGTCTTAGTGTTTAATTGGATCATAAAAAGAACTAGATTTAGGTTATGTGACAGCGGCCTTTTTTTTTTTTTTACGTGAGGAATGCATTTACGCACCGTCCAAGTAAACCTAGGTTCGGCCTACGAGGGATGTGTCGGGCTCAGAGGCGGGGAAAGCACTCTACTACCGACTAAACCTCACGGTGGTTATTCTTCTGGCGTTGGCGCAGATTCCGAGCTCCCTACTGCGGGACTCTACGCGAAATCTACGTCTACGCCGCTGCCGATCCATGCGGCCCATCTCGAGGGAGAGGCAACCTCGCCCCCAGAACACCTCGCGGTGCTTACGACGGCACAGACTACAGTGTCACCCCATCCTATTTAACGGACGAGGATCCACGTGTCGTCATCTTCTCTGGGGCTGCTTAACGAAGTGAATGCAGGCCCCCCCGCAAACACTCATGTGACAGCGGCCTAGTCTAAGTTAGGTTCTTACTACAAACCACGAAAACAAAGGTCAAATTTAAATTCGCCAAGGGGAAACATTTAACCAGTTTTTTATTTAACCAGTTCCATTAAAAACCTACCAGGGTTCCGTTAAGAAATTATTTCTGTTAGCAGGTCCTCAGGTTTTACTTTGGTCAAATATTTTATATTTATAAGCTTTTGGTGCTAGGCCCTGCCAAACAATGGTTTTTTGAATTCCAAAGTCGTATAAGTTTAGAAATGAGTAAGATCCTTAAGTAGATCTAGAGATAATCCACAACATAGGTGCAGATTATCTGGTTTGGTATGGACGCTGATTCATGTATGACTCACACACATATTTAGAACGTAACCACATTAAATTTGTATAGGAGAAATGGGTCAGTCGGGTGAAGGTGAGATGACGTCAAAAGGGGATGTGGCGACGCCGGGGCGCATTACTGCGGGGCGAGACGGTATTGCGCGCTGTAAACAGACGCCGCAGCGCTTGTCAATATGACATGAGCTGGAGTTCTTTATAGACTGCGGTGTTTCAATTATTGGCTGTATAGCAGGTGCCTAATAGAGTTGTAAGCAATTAGTATCAGGGCCGAATTAACCCTAGCGCCGCCTCTGGGCTATAAAATGCCGCCCTTACATCGACCCGGGAGAGGCCAATATTTTTTTTCCAGCGGGGGAGCGGACAGAGTACCTTTAACTATTTGTAATTAACAAATTAGTTTTGCCACCCCCCAACAATTTGCTGCCCTAGGCTTAACCCTTAACCCCCCATAGTGTTAATCCAGGTCTGATTAGTACTCAAATTGTACGCCCGCACCGGCACCTATTTAGTCAAATTCGTATGTTTGCCAAAATATAAGTGTCTTCTTCGTTTAGTTTAACACCATATGACACGTTCGCTTCAGACATCATGCTCTGATTCACCCTAACCCCAATTAGGAACAGAACTAAAGCTAGGGAGAAGACGAAGAATTAGATCTTACTAATATCACAATATTGAATGCACTTTGTATTTTACAGTGCATTGAAATTGCATCAGAAGGCACGAAATCTAATGATAAGTATCAAATGTCAACTACCCTAAACCCATGCCTTAAAAAAAGGTATATAGACACGGAGGTAAGGTAGGTAGTCACTTACACTCAGAACAAGAGCTTAAAATTGAGTTTAGTTTTGAGTAAAGGTCAGCGGAAACGCTACGATTTCTTCCGCGACTGGCCCCAAACATTTAAAACCCTACAGTATCAATTTCCAAAATAAACATAAGGTTACGAAGGACAGTAACACTTAATAGTACACACTAGCTGGTACAATATACAATTAGTTAGTAGTTAGAACGGATTTGGTCACGGCCTATTGTGGTGCTGGCAGTCATCGCGAAGGCCTGTGGGCGGCAAATGACATGGTGCATCGGACCTCATCCAAGGTCGCCCATTGTGCATGAATAACTAGGCAAAGTGTACCCTCAGCCACCTATACTTACGTCACTTGAAGTAAGTACAGTTTATTTATTTATTGTAGTTGTAGATAACCCGGACTAATATGAGTATAACCAATGATTGACACTTCATTCATCGAAATCGGACAAGTTATTTACTAACTAACTAAACTTCACGCTACTTCCCTAGCGGGGAAGGCAGAGAGAACCAAACGCCATATAGCGTGCTATCGTTTATAGGATCGTGATCCTTACACACCTCACTCGCCTCTTGAACATTCATGATCCTTTATATACATGCTCTGCGGTTTTCATGACTCGTAACATCACCTTCTGTTAATACACGACCAATCTGGTGGTGGTAGGCGTGACAAGTTATTTTCGCGCTATTATATAAATACAAAGATACATGCATAGCATATACCTCATTATATAATGTTATCATCACGCCCGCAATCCCCAAAAGTGTAGGCAAAGTAGGAAGAGCAATAAAAATCCTTAAAACACATTTAGCCAAAAATGTGGTATTTGCGTGAGTTGGAAAATTGTACAAAAGTGACAAGTGGCTCGCTCGTCGCCTACATCAATCTTAAACCCATTATACCATTAGTCGCCTTTTACGACATCATGCAAGAAACAGTTGGCACATTCTTTTTGAACCCAACATGGGACTTCATTTTATTTCCGTCTATAAGTGGTTAAGTACAGCTTACTGTTCATTGGACTGCGTACCCTTTTGGGGAATGCGGGCATGATAATATGAATGAATGAATATGTTTATTTGGTATTAATATTACACACAAACGCCACTTAAACTAAATATGTAACAATATGTACATACATGTGTTTATTCATGTATTTACATACATACATAAACTGCCAAAATGAACATCAGATCCACTCTCTTCTCTCTACGTTACTACAATCATAAATCTAAGACCTGGACAGGAGTAGTCAGTAGCTTGACGCACAATAAATATAGTAATAGGTAGTATTATTATTTTCTAAGGGCAAGAAGTAAAAACTGACTAGGCCGTTTCGAGACACAATGGTGCGTTACACGGCCTTGGCTACAGGCTATTGAATTATAGGCTGCGTAGGGTTGCCAAGTAGCAAAAATAGTAGTAGTATGCGTATATATATGTTACAGTAGGTATAATAGTGATGTTCTATAAAACGAAAAGGCTTATTTGTGTGACTGAGTAGGCGACGAGCTAGCCACTTGTCACTCCTTTTTCACTGCTTTCCATCCAACCCAGCCCACTGTCCCATGTTGGTCTGGGACTTTAAAATAATATGCCAACTGTGGTTCTTGCCTAGCATTTCGTAAAAGGCGACTAATGGTATATCGGGTTTTGGGTGTGTGATTGTGTAGGCGACAGGTTAGCCGCTTGTCACAGATTTTTCACAATTTTCCATCTAACCCAACCCGGCTTTATTTTTGGCTGAATGTGGTTGAAGGGGCATGCTGACCCTTTGACTCTGCCTACCCCTTCGGGGATTATGGGCGTGATGTTATGTATGAAGAGGCTTATTTTTTCGATATAGCGGAAGAAAATTAGATTTGTAAAAAAGAGGTGACGTCAATATAATCGTGGAAATTCCTTAAAAATATCAGTTAACTGTTTTTGCATTTATAATTTTACTAAGGATTTATTTTTGACTAGATGTGCCAGCGGTGTCACCCGCGTTTATGGTTAATATTATAAAGACTATTTCCGTCATACATGATTTCTATGTAACTTTAACCATTTAAGCTGCACACGCGACGGAAGCTTAAAAAATGGAGTAACTTCTCCCGTTTTCCCAACATTTCCCTTCACCACTCTGCTCCTATTGATTGTAGCGTGATAAAAAGTATACTATAACCTGCCCAGGAATATGAAGAATAATTGTACCAAGTTTCGTTAAAATCCGTCGAGTAGTTTTTGTTTCTATAAGGAACATACAGACAGATAGACAGACAGATAGACAGACAGAGAGACAGACAAAAATTTTACTGATTGCATTTTTGGCATCAGTATCGATCACTAATCACCCCCTGATAGTTATTTTGAAAATATATTTCATGTACAGAATTTACCTCTACAGGTTTATTATAACTATAGATTATTGTTATTTGTAAAACAACTTCTATAACAAATAATTTATATTATTTAGAAACGTAGCTTTAAGATTTCCCGTGATCAATTGAATGACAGCCCTTACCTACTTGAAGCGATTATTTGTCGCACAATTAGTGAGTAGCCACTCGACGTGATTAGCTAGAACTGCTTAAGAGGATAACAGAAAACACAATATCGTCGCACTTAATATTAAAATGACTGCAAATAAATAAATAAATTCTCCAGACTGACACACCAATTCCCTAGTTCCAAACTAAGCTTATAAGCTTGTGCTATGGATACTAGGTGAACGGATAGACAGACTTAAATACATTTTATGAACATCCATGACTCGAGTACAAATGTCCATGTTCATCACAGGAAACATTTGCCCCTAGCGGGATTCAAACCCGCGACCCTTGGTTTCGTGGCCAGGGTCTCTGACCACTCGACCAATGGGCCTGTCAATAAACGGCGGCAAAGAGCTGCACGAGTCCCTAGTAGGGATACCAGCAGTAGCAGTGTTGTTTAACCAAAATGGGGGGGGGGACAGGAACTTGGAGTTAATATGAGGCCCCCAGGACACCCCTGATTGACTTACAGCTAATTCCATTCCATTGACTTGATTACATACATACATAATGTCACGCCTTTTTCCCATGGGGGTAGGCAGAGATCACGTACTTCCATTTGCTACGATCCTGACATACACCTTTCGATTCTTCTACATTCATAAGTCTTTTCATACACGCTCTTCGGTTAAGGGTGCTGTTTACCTGACCTTTTGCTAATATATTACCAATCTGGTCATGGAAAGTCCGTCTAGGTCTTCCCTTCCCAACGGCTCCATTTACACTTGATTACGTTGACTTGATTTGGTAACAGATATTGATTTAGTAACAAACATCCAATCATTCAATACATACTTACATACATACATGACATCACGCCCATAAACCCGGAGGGATAGGCAGAATCAAAGGGGCAAAAGCCTCTTTAACCACATTCAACCAAAAATAAAATTAGTTATATGGAAAATTATGAAAAAAATGTTACAGATAATCATACAATACTTTGAAAAGTATTATATTACTAGCTGTCCCGGCGCACTTCGTAACGCCCCGTTTTCGGATTTCCTTTTATTATTTTCCTCGCAATGTTTCCTTATTTTCTTACCGTACAAACATTCCCTGGAAAATTACAAATATTTTAAAACTAAAATCATCCAAATCGGCTATCCTAATCGGCTAAAATAGCCGATTCTCGAGTTTTACCGAGATAAACAAACAGACTTTATTTTTATATATATAGACTAGCTGTCCCGGCGCACTTCGTAACGCCTCGTTCTCGGATTTATTAGGTTCCTCGCAATATTTCCATATTTTCTTACCGTACAAACCTTCCCTAGAAGATAACCAATATTTTAAAACCAAAATCGGCCAAATCGGTCCAGCCGTTCTCCAGTTTTAGCGAGACTAACGAACAGAAATTAATTTTTATATATAAGAAGATTAGGATAGATAGCTGGTCTAACATACTTAAAATATGAAACGCAAATTAGCGAGCAATTTGCGTAATCCGAGATGTATTCACGAATGGAAATGACCCCGCTTGTTCAGTAATTCACAGCGTCTACATTGTCCACAAACGCAAAGACTGCTTCACAAGGGGCAATTATGTGAATGGCCAAGTCCTGATGTGTTTGTTATATCAGATGGACGGTTATCTTAGTAGACTTTTTCCGACTAGTAAAAAATTATATCTAAGTAAATCTAAAATGCAACGTTGTCTCCTTTTTACAGGCCAATTTGGGCGTATTAGCCCTCTAAAAATGGTACAAATAGTCCTGCTTTATTTCGGCTCGTATCTTAATAATAGTAATAAATTAGAACTATTACCAGACTCGCTAAATCCTAGATCATGGTGTAAGCGAACCCCGACAAAACACAGGACATAACGCTAAGAAGATGAAGATGGTAAATATTGATTAAGTTCGCATTGTAGATGCCGATCAATAGACTCGATAGATGGCCGATAATATCGATACAGTATGAATAGTTAACTTGCCACGAACGAAAATAGTTTCAATAAAGCAATCGCAATTAATAAAGTATTGGGAATCAATACTATTTGAAGTCATCAGTAATATTTTACTACCTAAGATAGTATCGATAATAATCGATACATCTCTTAACAATACCACGTATTTACTACTCACAAAAGTTTGACTTATTTCTTACGTTCCTAGACCGCAGATTAAAGGTACTTTACCTAAACTATTTCAATTATGGAACACAGATAACAATTTCGCGTAAGCCGAGACCTAATCGCAAACGGAATGAAATTGTTCAGACAATTCTCATCGCCTACATTCACAGGGAGCAATTACGAGAATGCTCATGTCCTCATGTGTGCCGTATCAGATGACCAGGGCTAGACCTTCTTGGCTAATTGGCGTGTTTGACGCCTCACGAACGAGGATCGTTACTTCAGCCATACACTTAGTTAACGAGGATTATGGAATTATACTGTAAAGTACTTAATCGTCCACTGTCATGATGATTGTAGGATGAAACTACATTATTGTTAGTTAAGATATGAAAAATACTTTGTCACGGTGTTTTTGTTGAGTGTGTCACGAACTACTTTGAGTCTTAATTGTAGAAACGATGTAGACGTCGTCTCATTACGCAGAAGAGAGTATGTTCAACCAAAATCGGAAACAGGTCACACTGACAGTAATGGTATGGCACCATTGCAAATGTATGTCTATCGGGTATTTCAAAATTTTCTTTTTAATGCTACAACGGGACTCAAAATGCACTAAGCGACTGTTAATTGATTTCGTCAGTCTATGCAACTTGGCAGTTTTCAGATAACTTTTTGTATGAATTGAAACATGGCGTTATTTTCTCATTCCTGTACACTGAATGAAGTAAATGCTCTATTAACTCCATTATGTATCTACTGTCTGTATTATTCTGAACAACAGTAAGATAGTAGATATACATCATTACAAAGAATTGACATGCAACCGCTATACAGCTATACAAAGAATTTAATATTGACTTATGTGCTACTTGAGCTGAGATATCGAATACCAACCATCTCATCATTCCTTGCGGCATTACGACAGAGCCGGATATATTATAGGGGCTTTTTGCACTGCAGCCCAGAGCCCCGCAGGTTGAAAGGGCTCCAAAAAACAAGGCATTTTAGGTCACATTCAATGCTGAGTAGTAAATAGATCAGTTCAATTTTTGAGCCCCCTTTTAGAATTAGCCCAGGGCCCCCCAAGGTCACAGTACGCTCCTGCATAAGGGGAATGTTGAATGAATAAAATTCTATTCGTCAACCGTAATTACAAGCAGTTCATTGTATAATTGCGGTGTGGCGACACATCTCTTCGAAACTGGTGACAGCACCTTGTTACCGCGTCGTGGACGCGCGATCAATTCGCTGGTGAATCACCGGGCCATAGTGGACGCCTATCGCGGAGTCTCGTTAACAACAATTAACCAAGTCACCGCTATAAATATGGGAGACGATAGCTCAGTGGACAACGACGTCATTGCTTCAGATCTGCACAAATTATGTGGATTTGCTAAGTCTGTGACCTTAAATATTCATACATAAATACATAAATAACATCACGCCTAAAATCCCCGAAAGGGTAGGCAGAGTCAAAGAGGCAGCAGGCCCCTTTAACCACATTCAGCCAGAAACAAAACTGAGCTGGGTTGGATGGAAAATTGTGAAAAAGTGGTGATAAGTGGCTAGCCTGTCGCCCACACAATCATATACCCAAAACCTGATACAGCATTAGTCGTCTTCTACGACATGCTAGGCAAGAACCACATATGGCACATTCTTCTTAAGTCCCAGACCAACATGGAACAATGAGCTGGGTTAGATGGAAAAATGTGAAATGAAGTGACAAGTGGCTAGCTCGTCGCCTACACAATCACATACCCAAAACTTTTAGCTGAATGTGGTTAAAGGGACCAGCTGCCCCTTTGACTCTGCCTACCGTTTCGGGGATTATGGGCGTGATGTTATGTTAACTAGGAAAAGGCGGTTGCTATAAATATGACTGGGATAATTGTTGGATACAAGGATATTAGAAACATGAAACAGTTTAAGGTACTCAAATTAGGTCAATATAAATAGTATTATTACTTCTGCTTGTCTACTCCTATGCCCCTATGGTTGAAGCTAGGATTGCGGGTTCAATCATGAGTATTTCACCGGTATATATCCAAAATGTTTAAAGCTACTGTTGATCGGTTGAATCATTTTAGTTGCCGCCTAAACAAGATAAATGTGCATCATGAATATTCTTTAACGTTCCTCGGGCTAAGTTTTTTTGTAAAAGTGCCGCTTTAAATATTCATAACATGATTCATCGGTGTATTAGTTCATGGTTGGTCTCAATGAAAACTCACGAAGTAATCAATGATGATGTAAATAATCATCAGTGGCTGCTTGACGCTTTCTTTTTAAATTGTTTCTATTCTGTTTTTGAAAAAAGTCTATTTCCATGTTGGTTTAGGACCGAGAAAAATAATATGGTCCTTGCCCAGAACGTCGTTAAAAGCAACTACTAATGTTTATCGTCTATCTATATAACTGTGTAGGTGACTACCATTCACTCGTCACTACTTTTCCTTATTTTTCCATCTAACCTAACCCAGTTTTATTATTTTAGGGGTGAGACCCTCCCCCGCCCGTACGGTAGGTAGTAAAGGCCGCCTTTGGCTAAATACCGGCAGTCCTCTCGAAAAAAAAATGTTTATTATTGACTGAAAGTGGTTAACGGACCTGACCCTTTGGCTCCTTTGATTCTGTCGACCCAACCTTCGAGCATTGCATGATATTGTTGGATGTAAATTGTCGTTTTTTTATTGTAATTTTAACAAAAAACGTCCAAAGAACAGTAATTGTAATCAACATGATTTCTCTAAGATACCATAGGTCGTCCTCCTTACGCATTTTCACATGACTAAAAAGCTGATGGGAGTTTGCAATTCGTAGAGTTCTTTGTTTCATATCGACATGCAAATCAAAAACATGACACTTTAATATACAATGACAAAAGTCGCATGTGACAAAGAATGAAGTGAGGAAAGAAGAATGAGCGACAATAGTTTTTTGACCAGCTATATAAGCAAGAGAAAACTTTATAGGAGCTCATCGGTAAGAACACTTTACGTGTGAAGGGTGTTTGTCACACCCCATACCTTTGAACTTGCCAAATATTTCTATAAATATTTTACTAGTTGAAAGGTACGGGGTGGTGTTCGGTCAAGGGTACGGAATAAATACATAATGTACATCATCTCAGCCGTGTCTTCAGAAGTACCTAACACTCGTCGCTTATTTATTCATACCTTTATATTCAACTAGCTGTCCCGGCGAACTTCGTATCGCCCAGTAATTGACATTTAATATTGACAGATACGAATCCCAGCGTTTTATATGAGAAAATACTTTTGCTTTTATTTTGTATTATCGTCAATTTTTCAATGTTTTTAATAGTTATTCTGTTATTCTGGACGAAGACAAATCCAACAAATCAAAAACAACGTAAATCGGTTCAGCCGTTCTCGACTTATAAGTGGTGTAACAAACACGACTTTGTTTTATTTATATAGATAGATAATTTTACCTATATTTTTTTAATGTATTAGTTGTTTTTATACATATGTAATGTTAGATTTACATATGTAAGTAGATAAAATTGCCTCACTTTAATCATATGTTTTTCTACTACATTAAATAATTTCTAGATGAATGGTCCCATGTTGGTCGGGGACTAAAAAAGATTGTGTCAACTGTGGGTTCTTGCCTAGCATGTCGTAAAGGACGACTAATGGTACATCGGGTTTTGGGTATGTGATTGTGTAGGCGACGGGCTAGCCACTGTTACTACTTTTTCACAATTTTCCATCTAACCCAGCCCAGTTTTGTTTTTGGCTGAGTGTGGTTAAAGGGGCTTGCTGCCCCTTTGATTCTGCCCACCCCTTCTGGGATTATAGGCGTGATGTTATGTGTGTGAAAATTTCTAGAAAACGTGCTAATTTTAGACATTAAGTAAACTGCTTCAATATCAATATTTCCCACATCGACGCTCAAGTTGTTTTCAAAGAGTCCAACTAATCCTTAACTAGTTCGCGTTATTTACTTTACTGGGAATACAGCGGGAACTGAACTTATAAGTTCCTGTATAAGCGCCCATGCGCAGTACAGTATGTACTTTAGCGCGATTAGTACTTTCTGAGCAGCGGATTAGATGTTTCTGATAGAAAGCATCAGCTCCTGTATTTAGTATCTTAGATTACAATTTTACTTCTTGAATAAATAAGTATAAGGTCAAGAAGTAACTTTCCTCGCATAGTTTTTTTTTTACTGACTATCTACTGATTTATATAATTCAAATACAATTAATGTAATTGATTTAACTGGCCCGTTGGTCGAGTGGTCAGAGACCCTGGCCACGGGTCTGGTTCGAATCTCGCTAGGGGCACATGTTTCGTGTGATGAACATTGACTTTTTTACTCGAGTCATGGATGTCTATAAAAAAACGTTTTTAAGTATATCTATCCGTTCACCTAGTATCCATAGCACAAGCATAAGCTTAGTTTGGGACTAGGGAATTGGTGTGTCAGTCTGAAGAATTTTATTATTATTAAAATGTAATACATTACAATGTGGAGTAGACCATGCAAGAATAATATTGTAATTTGTAAAATTAGCACACATAGGCACAGAAATTCTTTCATATTTCGATCAATTAACTCCATGGCTTGACTCCCACAGATAAATTTTATCTAAGAGAAATTGTTCCATCTGCTAAATTGTAGACTATGGACGTTTGAAATTACAGTTTTCCCAAGGTAACCCAATTAACACGAGTAACCTGAATCCCATTGTCTAATCCTTGGCCGCCTTAATTGGAGCAAGCTACATAATTGAGATGACGGCACACCAGCTTATGAATTACTTCCGAGGGTCAGCCGCGGCATTTCTTGCGATTCGTTTCATCGGACATTCGTGGAAATCCCTTATCGTATAGGTTAAAGGGGACTGGGTAATATATAGATAGTGTTTTTACATGAAACGAGAACTATTGTTATTTCAATGATGAAAACGGTCATGGACAAAATGCCTTTTTTGGAACCTGTTCGAAATTGTTTGTACAAAAAGGCGTTAAAATACAGAAAAAATATATTTTTAGCTGTTTTACAGGTTAAATTAAAAAATGGTGTAAGGCTTCGGCAGTTTTCAGTTTTCAATTATATCATTATTCATGTTTAATCCGATCTTACTGATATTTTTAGTTATGTCAAAAATTCAATCCAATTTAATGTGAGAAATATTTTTTTTTCGCCTTCTGTAATATTGACAACTTTAGATTGGAGACACTAAGTTTAAAGTGTTTTACAAGTCAATCTACGTACCTATGCTTAAAATAGACAATGAACTAATTTACCATAAACAGTAGCTGAACTAAACTTTTAACGAATACTAATCATAACACATTCAATTGGTCTAATGTGCTCTCAAATTAAACCGACCGTCGTGAAGGAATATGCCGTAATGAATTTAATGTCTCCAGCAGATGAGCTAAATTACTAGGTATTTTGTATAACCTACGCATCGTGTTTGATCTAGAATAATCAAGTCACCGGCAGTGACAATAAACCACTACTTCTTTTAAACCAGCCATTAGCTGAACGACTTAAGAGCAATTCAAGAAACGTAGTACTGTTTGTCGAGTTGTTATATGAAAAATAATAACGATTTAACTGGATTTGAGGTGCAAACTGACCAAAATGATATCATACTATAAAGAGGTAAATCTAAGTGCAGCGGTACTAATCTATGGTCTCTATCTATGGTCCGCGAGCCACTAATAGCCCGCAATAATATTGTCATGTATCAATAAAATAAAATAAACAAATACGACTGTGGTAATAGGTGACTATCATTACCCATCCATTAGAGGTCCACCGTAGAAGAAAGTTGGTCCATACTGATCTAAGCAATAGTCGGTGGAAGAAGGATCTATCAGAAGTAGTAAACGCTCACCATCTTCTAGCTTGAGGTCGGCGGCTGCTCGCCGCGCGTCTGCCGTGGAGATGTCGTGCTCGACGAAGTACTCCTCGTAGCGCACCTCCAGCAGGCCCTCCTCGCGCCACGCCTCCGAGCGGTTCGCACCCGTCGCGTTCGCGCGCCCTGTGCCCACCGGCTTGGATGCGGCGGCGTGACGGACCTGTGCCAACGAAAAGTTTGAGAAACAGACGTCAAGCACAGTAAGAATCCTAATATGGATGATGTGGCACCAAAAACGGATAGAGTGACCAATCTGA
The DNA here is from genome assembly GCA_951394215.1 of Glyphodes perspectalis. Lineage (NCBI taxonomy): Eukaryota > Metazoa > Arthropoda > Insecta > Lepidoptera > Crambidae > Glyphodes > Glyphodes perspectalis. The sequence continues at coordinate 440,682 of OX596216.1, forward strand.
ACAATTTTTTATCCATTCGGCATCATGCTGTCATCAAATTTATTTAGCCAGTCAGAGCGCAGCGATTGGAAAGTCGTTTTGAAGCAATTATTCTCCAACAAACTGGTTTAATTTTTTTTCTTTTAGGTACTGCCAATCAGTTTATAGATTGAAATCCGCGTGTTCAAGCGGTACCTCTCTACAAACACGACCGGCCCCATATCTACATTATCAGACATTAAGTAAGTATACATAGATTGAAATTCCAATGCTGCGTTCTTGCAAGTGAGACGCAGTTAATATAGTGCATATCAACTGCGTCTCACTAGCACGACTTATGCGTAGTTCCGAATCATTTTATACCATTAAGGCTGCCTGTCTACCGGTGCGGAGCGAGGCAGCGGAGCGGAGAAACGGAGAAATATTAACAATAGGATTGCACAAAATCTCCGCTCCTCTTTAGTGGATATTCTCTGTTGGTAGATTTTCAACTCGCTCACCGCTCCGCTACCTCGCTCTTCGCCGGTGGACAGGCAGCCGTAATGGTATAAAATGATTCGGAACTACGCATAATTTGTGGTAGTGAGACGCAGTTATACCTACTGGTAAATAAGCTTTCAACCTGTTTGATTGATAGTGGTAGTCTATAGACATTTGGTGACAAAATCTTCAATCCCTTTTTGAAGGGCTCCATGATGCAGTGTGTGTCTGAAGTACAAGTCTAGGTTCCGGTGCCTACTTTTAAATGTCTTATAATGAAGATTTTCAGGTGCCTGGCAACGTCTCATCGAAGAACCCCTTGCTGTAACATATAGTTAGAATACGAGCGGTACTGACCAGCACCTCCGGCACGCGGAAGATGACGTCAGCGGCGACGGCGACGGCGGCCAGCAGCAGCGTGCCCGCGCGCAGCCCCCGCCGCGCCACCATCACATCTCCCGCCCGCGCGCGTGCTGCAACACAATGCCAAAGGTCATGGTCAGGACTGGAAGAAGCGTCAATGGAATCGTGGGAGAAGAGTTGAATAGATGGCGCCTCTGTCACTAGAGGGTGAACATGCAGCATTTCCCCTACGATAAGCGTAGGTCAATGTTAATATTTTTTTAATTAAGTAACTTTTCTGAGTCTTTATCAATTGGATATTACAAAACCTATTTAGGTAATAAATTTACTTTTGTACGTTCTAAACCATAAAGATCGATGTAAGATGCATGGTGTGACTTGCTTTTAAAATGTTTATTAATTCAAATATGAGACAAACATACGATATGAACCAGACACTAAAATTGTGATATTCTCTAAAAATCCTCTCAAAAACGTTATCTTTCTTTCAAAAACTTTGACTCGAGATTTCACAATCAGGGCTTAGCCCAATTTCCCTCTCGTTCCGTGTGCACCTCGCCACGTCTGTGGCGGCTGCGGAATGCGTTACGTGACGAGACGCTTAGTAGCCGCCACAGGCGGATGCACTGCCAACACTTTTCTATTACGTGTAGGGTCGCCAGGTTGCCAAACCTAATAGCCGGACAGACCAGCCAGTTTGGCCGGACATTAGGGTAAAAAGGCAGGACACCTACATTATTGACGGACTGCGGGTGCGATCGACTGTCGACTCGCCTGCGCTCGGCCACGCTCGGCGCTCACTCGTTTGCGAAATGTAGAAGGCCTAATAAAAGCCGGACAAGCCGGACACCACTTATTTTGACCGGACACGCAATCAAAAAGCCGAACTATGTCCGACTTTATCCGGACGCCTGGCAACGCTAATTACGTGTATGAATTGGTTACAGTCGGCGACTGGTATTTGGTTTAATGCAATAAAAAATGTTGGCTAATTGGGATTTTTATTTTAGCCACAATTGGAGTGATGGTATTTGCTGCCCCTTTGAGTCTACTTATCTTTTTGGAGACTAAGTAATTCAATGTTATTACAGAACAAATATATATATATAGAAATATACCCTAAACGCAAAAAAGTTGAAAAATTATAAATGCTGTCCTTGTAACTTCATAAAAACAATATCACTTTGGCACACATTTTTTTGTTGTTGGATACATTCTTATGTATTTTACTTTTTTCAGAAACATGAAACATTTTTACAACAACATCCCATTATTTAGGTATAGGTAATACCAATAATTTATAACAAAAACGTTATTCACATGTCCCATGTTGGTCTGGGACTTAAAAAAATGTGTCAACTGTGGTTCTTGCCCTGGCATATCGTAAAAGCCGACTATTGGGTATGAGATTGTGTAGGCGACGAGCTAGCCACTTGTACTTTTCCACAATTTTCCATCTGCCTACCCCTTCGGAGATTATGGGCGTCATGTTATATATACGTTATTTACGACGGTATTATTTTAGCAAATATCACTGGTATTATCCAAACTGCATGTCACATCCCTATCGCCTGTGCACTGGGGTCGTAAATTGCAACATTCGCATGCAACTCGCGTCTCCTTCAATAAATCGTTACTTCGCTTGCAGGACACAACTGGACTCGCAAGTATCCTATCAAGTCATCATGCACACTTATGTGCTAACATAAGTCCATAAGAATAGTCATTTAAGTCTCTATCTAATACTCAGATATAATTTAGCACTAGTTCTTGCCCGCGGTTTCGAAAGCGTATAGTTTAAAATGAACCCTAAAAGGATATACCTAAATGTACGCCAAACGGCTAATAACCTAGAATAGTTGAGGAACATGCCAACTTTAAATATATATATATCATACTATCTATATAAATAAAACAAAGTCGTGTTTGTTGCACCACTTATAAGTCGAGAACGGCTGAACCGATTTACGTTGTTTTTAATTTGTTGGATTTGTCTTCGTCCAGAATAACAGAATAACTATTAAAAACATTGAAAAATTGACGATAAAACAAAATAAAAGCAAAAGTATTTTCTCATATAAAACGGTGGGATTCGTATCTGTCAATGTTAAATGTCAATTACTGGGCGATACGAAGTTCGCCGGGACAGCTAGTAATATTTAAAAAATTAAAGATTTGTATGTTTGTTCGAATTGAATAGGCTCCAAAACTACTGAACCGATTTGAAAAATTCTTTCACCAATAGAAAGCTGCTTTATCAGTGAGTAACATAAGTTATAATTTATCCCGGATACCTACGGGAACGGGAACGCCGCGGGTGTAACCGCGGGGCGCTGCTAGCTTTTAATAAAATAATATACAATTGTCATCATAATCATCTTTAGGCCCTGCGTTTGGACAATCATGAGTCGGTGTAGAATATTATTATGTTCCACACCACCCTGACACTCGTCATCGATCTATCATCCGCTATCACAGCATCCTATTGTCTTTAACATTTCAACCGTATAATCCATCCATCTAATTTTTACGCTCCTAGTTATATCAATAAACTAAGTATTATTTAAAATTTCAAAATGAAATGTAACACTTATTTAAAACTAGCTGTGCCAGCGGTGTCACCCGCGTTTATGGTTAATATTATAAAGACTATTTCCGTCATACATGATTTCTATGTAACTTTAACCATTAAGGCTGCACACGCGACGGAAAATGGAGTAACTTCTCCCGTTTTCTCAACATTTCCCTTCGCTACTCTGCTCCTATTGATTGTAGCGTGATGAAAAGTATACTATAACCTGCCCAGGAGTATGAAGAATAATTGTAACAAGTTTCGTTAAAATCCGTCGAGTAATTTTTGTTTCTATAAGGAACATACAGACAGACAGACAGACAGACAGACAGACAGACAGATAGACAAAAATTTTACTGATTGCATTTTTGGCATCAGTATCGATCACTTATCACCCCCTGATAGTTATTTTGAAAATATATTTCATGTACAGAATTGACCTCTCTACAGATTTATTATAAGTATAGATTAATCAGTTAAAATAATTTAACAGTCCTTTTAATCAATCTTAAAGAATAGAATTTCTGGCCGTAAAAACATAATACACACAGGAAATGTAAAATTATACAAGCTTTTGTATTTTCCCCAACTAAACACTAGGTCATGATGCGTTTACAACAAACACATTCTTCAACCGAAGAATTGAACGCAAAAGAAATAAATATCCATGGCTATTGTAAACTCAGTAATTATGCCAAGGGCGGGCAGACACAAATATCATAGTTGAAAGCCACATTGTTACACATTGTTGACGTAACATAACATTAAATATAAGACGGGTGCCATACTGTTAACGGTTGCAGCTCTTGCGCCGACTTCAAAGAGGAGTGATTTATTGAGGGATAAAGAGCTGAATGTAACGACTGGATCCGTGAACGGTTTTGCGAGTGCTAGAAGAGGCTTTGCGAATGTTCGCGTTAAAGAGTGAAATAGATTCGTTCAAATATCTAAAGATATCATGTAGATCGAATAACTATCCATGACTATACACGACTTCGTCCGCGCGGAATTTTACTGAAAAACTTTGCAGAAACTGTTGAATTATTTTTTGTGTAAAACCTGTTTGTATTTTTTTTTAAATAGCATGATGTCGTGTTAATCTTCATTATATCAACTATTTGTTAGTAAACTCTTATCAAAATCAGTTTAGCCGTTTCGGAAATTAGTCAGAACAAACTGGCAGACATACATTTTATTGTTATACTCATGAGTATTTCAGTATGCACTTTGACTTCAATTTTATTATTTTAGAGACGAAGTCACTAGTATGCATTTCTAGTGCAACAATATTACTGATGACTATTTGTCACACATCCACCGAAGTGTCACGCCATGCTTTGACTCACTGCCAGCTCTCGTCCTAACGGGCCCTTATGTAAATCCGCGCGACGTGCGCGGGCGCACGGCCCTCCGGACCCACTGACCCATTAACTAGGGCCATACAATTAGTCCGAGTCTTCGCCAGGCCCTTTAAATACAAGAGTCACTCATGCGCAACTATTTATTAAGTAAATTGGTAACCAACGTCCTTCATATTTTGATTGGATTGTCTAACAATTAAGGGACTATCTTATTGTTTGTTTATAATTAGATTCAGCCCATGAGGATGTTTAAGTATACCTATTTTAAAAGTACTTATGCCAAACAGGAATGAATCGACGGGGATAAAATCAGGTTAAAAATTAAACTTTGAAAAACTAAATCAAAATCTTTAAGATTTAACCGAAGATTCTTACAATTATTAATTAAAATTATAAGATTGTTAAAGAAATATAAAACATAAAACTACATTTGAAAAAGCTATTGTAAGTTAGTAGGTATACTACTTCTATACCTACTTATTATTATCTATACACGTACAACTTTATTTTTGAAAAAGTTTTTGAAAATGTTGTTACACTTTAACTACAAGACAAATTTAATAAAACTGCACAGACCTAACTCATGAAAAGTAAAATAATAAAAAAGATAAATTATAATCCATAAACACATGTTAATTGTGTAAATCAGACAAATTTATGAAATCATGTTATGTTTGTATATATCTATGAAATCATAGCCAACAAACGAATTTTTTAAAAATACCCTGATATTAGTTTATTTTTAGGGTTCCGTACCCAAAGCGTAAAATCGGTACCCTATTACTACTTTGCTCTCCGTCCGTCCGTCTGTCACCAGGCTGTATCTCATGAACCATGGTAGCTAGACATCTGAAATTTTCTCAAATTATGTATTTATGTTGCCTCTATGGCAACAAGTACTAAAAACAGAATAAAATAAATATAATAAAGGGGGGCTCCTATACAACAAACGTGATTTTAATGTCGTTTTTTGCTCGATATTACTACGGAACCCTTCGTGCGCGAGTCCGACTCGCACTTGACCGGTTTTTTATTAAAATATATTGATCACATAGTCCTTGACCACTCATCTCGTTACTCACATAGTAATCGTTATTCTGTATCTAAATCCGTGCGTTTGAGCGCTCTATGATGGCGTAGTTGTTATTGGCTGTTTTTATATTGGTTCGATTTACGGCGTGTTAACTGAGACGAAGTGCGGCGGAGGATAATGGGTTCCCAAGGACGGTCCAAGTGGCTGTGGGACCTCTGATGACGAATAGCTCGTTTATATATAGTTTCATACACATTTAAATATAAAGGAGTCATAGGAGTTCTTTTGTAAAAAAATATGGATTACTTTAAAAAATTTACACAACATCTTTATCACATTTATTGTATTATTTTGATGTATAAGAAGTAGGTACCTACTACCATAAATGGGTCCCGCCAGAATACCAGCGCTCCTGCGGCGTTAGTTTGACGCCGCAGTAGCATAATGCTGAGGCAGGGACCCAATTGGCGCCAATCTGTTTTCTTTTTTTCTTTTTTTTTTTTCTACTGGTTTTCCTTTTTTGTACTATTTTGTCCTGTGTATGTATTAACGATTGTGCGTCCAATAAATGTTATTTCTTTCTTTCTTTCTTTCTTTCTTTCTACCATAAAGTGTCATCAATAGATCCGCTTTTAATTTTTACGTCGAAGATGATCATTCTTGCTGCCTTACAATATTTCTACATTAAACACTATTTGATTAGTTAGTTATAACTAAGAAATAGCAAAAGAAGGAATTATGGTAAAATGTGAATTTTATGTTAAATGTGAAAAACGAAATGTAACATTGTTACGTTGTCATGGCTGAAATACTAAACACAACACCCAGACACAGAACAAACACAAATATTCATCACACGAATGTTTGTCCTGGGTGGGGATCGAACCCACAACTTGGCGCATGGGGCAGGGTCACTATCGAGCCATATGATATTATAATGAGCCATCGAGCCAGTTTATGTATATGAATTCAATTAAACAAATGTAACTAAACAATACTGAAACACCTATATGAAACTGTTAATGAATAATTGATATATTTTCAAATAGAAGGTAACTAAACTTTATTATCGCAAGCATGTGCTAGAACGTGTATCTTCGCAATTTAGCGCTAAACAAGGTCATCATAATACCTCCGTCAACTGACGCGGAAATTAAAGACCTACATGTTAAAGTGACATGAAAATGCAAATATTTGTTTTCAAAATGAAGTAGTCACGATGTGTAATTTTAATCACAAATGAGGTCTCAAAATAAGTTATTTCAGCGGCTAGCCAAGGTTATGTCGTGACTGTCACTCCTCTGCTAACTGTCAAACACTCATGTCCTTGTCATAGTTGACACATCCAGACAGGAACTTAGTACATATTTACATCATGTAAATACGTTGTGGTTTCGAGAGACATTTTTCTTATTATTTACTATATTCCTATTGTAGAGATCAGTTCGACTGCCTCGTTGGTCTAGTGGTAGCATGCGCAGCCTAAGGACCAAGAAGTCTCGGGTTCAATACCCGGGTCGAGCCAAAATTTGTGACTGGGTATTTCAATATTGTAATTACTCAGTAGCAGACCGGAGTCAGGAAGTTGGAGGTTTAATCTCCCCTGTGCCTCGGAACCACGTTAAGCCGTTAGTCCTGCGCCTGACCTCTCCGGTCATGCCGAAAAAGGTTTTAAGTGTTTTTTTTTTACCTTTTTTACACAATATATGTTTAGCTACTTTAGATGTCGAAGGTACATAAAAAAATGTTAATATTACGTCAAAAACTGTAATAGTCGGAGTCCAATTTGACAATGATCCTATAATCTAGTATATTGTCTCATTATTCAGGTCACCTCCTCGTGGCAACATCTGTTTAAGGAAAATCAAGGGAAAATTAGATCTAACATGTTGCAAGATTAAGTCAATCATTCGATCGGCGCCGGCGCAGCCCGCGCGGTAACCGGACACCTGCGGTTCCTCTTCCGGACAGGAGCATCTTCGTTAGACGCGTAGCTACGTAGCTGGGTCGGCAACCGCACGCCGCGGCTTTGATGCCCAGCGGGTCGGGTTTCATGGGCATCGGCCATTAATTAACATATCATGTAGAGAGTTCCCTTTTCCTCTGACAGCGTCAACTTCTTTACAACACGAAGCTAATTAAACTTCTTCAAGTCAATCCAATGTTTGTCTGGGACTAAAAAATAATATGCCAACTGTGTTCCGTGTCTAGCATGTCGCGAATGGCGACTAATGATGTATCAGGTGTTGGGCATGTGATTCTATAGGCGAAAACCTCGTCACTTGACACTACTTTTTCACAATTTGTCATCTGACCCAGCCCAGTTTTATTTTTGGACCAATGTGTTTGAGGGAGCGTGCACAAGTGATGATATATTCGTCTGTATATTTCAATAAATGTAACTGGCATTTTTTAAGTAAATATTCTACTTAAATCTTAGTAAACATGGGAGAGAGTATAGGTACTGTAGTCGCCGCATACCTCAGTCATGTTGCAATAGTAGAGTGTTAACTTTCTGATACACTGATAAGAAACTCTCTTTGCTTAACCAGTCTTTAGTAATATTGTTAAGTTGGATCATGGTACTAATCTTAGATGTCACAGTTAAACTTAAAAAAGAGCTTAATGTTGATCATAATTTTAATTTTTTTTTAATACATTAGCATGTTAAATTCCAAAAAAGTCGTCGTAATACATTCCGAATTTTAAAAGACTAAGCTACTTATTATTATCATAAGTTATGAACGGCGAAGGATTTCTAGTATTATACTATTCTAGTCTCTTTGGCAAATGCCTACGCGTATAAAATCTCATCAGGCTTGTAGGTACATCATTTTACGGTGGTATAGCGATGCGCGATCCCGTGGACGTCTTTTAAAAAGTTGTGGGCGGTACATCCCTGGGGTTTAGTCGGTATACCCCGCCCACTACCACCTCGGGCGGAGCGGCAGTCCTCCTATCATCTTTAGGGCCCGGGGAGTCCGACACACCCCGCTGATTCCCCCCGGTATCAGCGGGACTGTGCGTAACGCATTCCCCTGGGTCAACAAAAAAAAAGGCTTGTACATTATATTACTCCATTACTCCATCACCCCTTGGTTCTCACCGTTACTCAACATTGTTATCTGTTTGCGGCGCCGTTTGCCAGCCGGGAGCGGCGCGCGCGCCTCGCCCAGGTGACTGTGACTCTGTTAGCTTTAGCTATCTACCACACTTCACGGGGACAAGCTTATATCTGTTGCATTACCTAGTTTGTTCTTTTAGATAAGTATCATGTCATATGAGTCAATCACTTTCGCACATATATTTGACATAAACCTATTTAAGCTTCGTAGAGTCACGGGATCTGATTACAATTTCAAGTGCACAAAGCACTTGTATGCTATACTAATAAGATGGACTGATGGACTGATGCTGAAAATTTTACACGGATGTAAAATAAAAGTGTGTAAATTTATTGTTTTTTTAAGGAAAATCATTTATTACCTATAATAACGATGAGTCAATATCTGATTCAGCTACTAAACAGGTAACATAAAAATTATATCTTTGATTATTTGATATCTAACAGAAGCTAATTGGCATATGTATATCTTTCTTGTTATATACCTTACTAATCAAGTTAGGTAACTAGATTGGTAGAGCATCTGATATCTGATACGCAAAAAAGTTTTTATAAACCGATGTATTTTTAATTTCTAAAGCAAAAAATTGCATCACCATCTCAGTACGATTCGTCACGGGGATTTTTTGTGGCGCCGCTACCGTTTCTAACAGATCGCCGATAAGATGCGCCGTATAAACAGTTACTGCTTTCTGATAGTTAAAAAAGGTTTCTAAGAAACATATCTGTGGCAACGACTGGCGCAACCTCTGCAAACATTCAATACACTTTCATTGTAGACGTAATTCCGACCACACTTATTACAATTTCCAGATTAACTACCTGATTGAGTCAACTCACACAACTCCCAAATCTATTTTCCGATTGCATAGTGTCGACCGCAACTTTAATAAGTAAACACACCTCATTCTACAAAATGCTCGTAAACCTTGTAGCCACGTTAGTCCAATCAAATAAGGGGTAGAACCTCGGAATGAGAGATAAAAGGCTGGAAACTAGTATTGAGCTTTATTTTGCCGTTCTAAAAGTTGTCGCAAAAGGCTCAAAAAATCTCGTGTCGACGTCTTAAGATACTCACGGTCGAAAAGCCCAAAATATTTTTTTTTAAATATGTATCTCCTTTTTTCTCCAATCGCATTTGCATATAATACAATGTAGAGATTCTCCACAACTTTGTTTGTTACCATTTTTTTACCTTGCACCGTTTTCGAGATAAAGAGCGCAAAGTGTAGAGAAGTGCAGGTACACGCAGATAGACTCCTAATTGTCGAAAAAAACCACAACAACAATCGTTGCTCTAAATAATGTCAAAGTTAATGATACAACGATTAAAAATAATCGTCTGACCGAAGAATAATTAATTCCAATCATCCATCAAACGCATTAACAACAGTTATTAGCGCGCGAGCGTCTCGCCTCAGCGGGTGCAATAAGTACTTAGTTATCGAGTGCCTCTACATTATAGTCCATACTAAACAACAAAACAGAAGTGCATCATTTCTTTGTTATGAATACTGTTAAGACTAAATGGAAACTTGGGGGCACTGCGTGATTTATAATTTTTATATAAATTATAAAATGCACAAAACGGTGTTCAAATGTTCGAAAAGCGACAAAACAATAGAATGGTTTTTTGAAAAAGACACGATGTTTAGAACCATAGAGTAAGTAATCACAGAATATGTCAATAAATACAACATTAATTTATAGGACTGATTGCAAGAACTCCAAAATCATTACATTAGTTTGGCTAGAACAAGACTTAATTAACATTGAAGGCTAGAAGGAGGACAAATTCTCCCCCATTCGTCATCATTAGTTTAGTAGAACAACTACAATGTTACTACTAAAATATACACTACAAAGAAAATTATGTCATAAATCAATGAGATTATAACTAAGAACAAATATCAACGCCTAGCTTTTTAACAGGGACTTTTTGGTGCTGATATATTTCTAACAGTTATGTCGATAAGATGCCTTGTATAAACAAACGGTCGAATAAAGACAACGAAACGAGTATTTAATGATGAAGGAGTGCTAAAAAAATCCCGACATAACCGGCCTGATAACATTTAACATACCGGTTAATAAAATTCTACTTCTATATCCTAGGATGGACCACAAATTAGTTATGAATTTCTCCAACTGTTAGTGAACTGTTAAATGTAACAAGCCAACATCATGTTTATTGTGTAAAACTGTTACACCGCGATAACCTTTTTTAATTTTATTATTTATCAAATCAATAAATCAATCAAGAGAGCGGTGGTAGCTCAATGGTAAGGACACGCGCCTCTTAACCGAGGAGTGCGGGTTCAATCCCGGGCACGTACCTCTGGATTTTTCAAATCTATGTACGTATTTATACCACTAGCTCGACGGTGAGGGAAAACATCGTGATGAAACCTGCAAATTCAAACAACTTTGAATTTGTAACCATGATCCAAAAATTGTCTGGTTCCCCTATCTTAGGGTTACGAAGGTCAGATCGGCAGTCGCTTCAATGTAATTACCAGACTCGCTAAATCCTGGATCATGGTCTAAGCGGACCCCGACTAAGTACGGGACATTACGCTAGGAAGATGATGATATTTATCAAATCAATGTTGTCTGGGTTCGGAACATTTTTCTTGTAGTGGAAGCTGTCTAAGCCATATATGCGCTATAAATGTGTGACATATCTATAGTAAAATATCATTGGCAATATCCTTAACACAATATCTGTCACAGATCTGTAGTTCAAATCAAATAAGTAACAGCACGCATGAGCGCAGGCGCAGGCGCAGGCGTGTCGGCAGCCCATTCCACCCGGCCCAATGGACCGCGGCGAGTGCGGAGCTGCGACTGAGCCGAGGGCCGAGTGACTCTTGGGTTATGAGGTCCAGCTCTCCCATATGAAAGAGAAGACGGCCTAGCGCTCTAGATCCTCGATCTACAAGACACCTTCGCTCTACATGGCGTATTTATGTTAAAATGTCATTTAAACAATAACACCATTACATTACTATAGGGCGCTATTTTTATAAGGATTGTCGGTAGGCACTTTTTTCTGAAACAATGAAAGCTTTTTCTTAAGGTCCCTCCGAGCTTTCAAGCTGAGTCGAAACTTTTCAACTGGTGCGACGAATTCGTCCGACTGGGCTTTGTCAATTTAGTCTGTTTGATGTCTTCAAAGAACATTCGCAAGTATAATAAGAAGCTAATATATTCTTCTCGTTCAACAGATGGTTCAAATTCAAATTCAAAATATCTTAATTTATATAGGCTTCAAGAAAGCACTTATAAATAGTCAATATACAAAAAAAAGAACACATAATACTACCACCGGTTCGGAAGGTAGAATCTATCGAGAAGAAACCGGCAAGAAACTCGATAGTTACTCTTTTAAATGCCGATTATACAATTTTGTAAACTTAATTAATCCACACTTAAGACTAGATATCACTGCAGATGAACAATTCATTATGAAGTTAACCATAAATCTTTGTCATTGAGGAATTCTTCGATCTTGTAATAGCCCTTACTCATTAAAAATGATTTAATGCATAATTTGAATCTATGTAAGGGTAATGTTAAAATACTTTATGGTAGTTTATTGAACATTTTAATACTTAGACCAATAAATGAATTACCACTTTTTTGGAGTCTATGATTTGGAACAGCAAGTTTGTGTTTATTTCTCGTATTAAAACTAATGTTAAATCAATATCTACATAGGTATAATAAACTAGCTTCTGCCCGCAGCTTTGCACGCGTGGTACCTCGATAAAACATAGCCTATATGTTATTCAGGTGTAAGCTACATTGTTCTAAAGTTTCATTAAAATCCACTTAGTAGTTTTTGCGTGAAAGAGTAACAAACATTGACACATCCAAACAAACTTTCGCATTTATAATATTAGTAGGATACCTACGTTAAGATTGATGTAAAACTGCCTCAGCCTAAGTATCTATTGTGTGAGTTCATTAGGGTTTACAATCAGGCAGTAAAACATGCTCCGATCACATCAGCCTTTTTCGTTTAATTATGAGTTGCCCAAATTTGCGTTCGGCGATATCGCGCCCTATCGTGCGTTGACCTTCAGACGAGGTCGGCGACCCCGGGCACCCTCCGAAAGGCCCGTTGAGGCAGGTGTGAGCCCCCTCGGCTGGTGAAACTAGGTCAAAAGGCAAGCCTGACGGACCCTCAGACTTGGCATAATGTATTATTACTTGGGACTTGAGCAAACTCAAATCTTCTGAGAACTTCTGAGTACTGACAACGATTTGAAAATGAAATATTGTAAATAACAAATACACTCATTCATATAATATTTTTGCTTGAATCAATCTGAGCATGTGTAATCCATGTAATCCATGTAACTTTTTATATCACTAGTTCAGGGACAACAGCATTAGGAAACCTGCAAATCCAAATAATTATGTATGAAGTAGTGATGCGCCGGATCGTTTAAAATTTATATACGTGGGTACGGATCCGAATACGTATATTTGAAGCCAAGATCCGCCAATATTTTTTATTTTGTTACTCAATCGTTGTCAGAGCGAGAGACCTTAAAAACGAGAGTTGACGTCGAGCTCGCCGCAACGACAGACAGGTTATGTTATATGTTTCGACTTACATTGCGCGAGATTAGTTTTGTTTTGATGGTTTAGTGTGACACTGGGCCGCGTTGATAACATTTGTGTATGGATTTGGTACAAGAGTTTAAATAATGTCTACTAAGAAGTTTTCTAGTGTAATTTAGAATTATATTGAGATAATAAATAATGTGCGAAGTGTACATTTTGTGACGGGAAGTATTTCCGTAAGTCCGAACTTGTGCCTTTTACATAACTTCTTTAAAAAATTTATAAGGTTAAAGATCCGTTCAATATCCGCGAGAAAAGTAACGGATACAGATACGGATATCCAAAACATCAGTAGTATGAAGTGGGAAGGATAGATTCGACTCGCTAAATTTAGAATCAAGCTATAAGTGGATTCAGACTTAGAGAGTCCTTTACGCAAAAAAAAAAATGTACTTTACTATATAAATAAATACATTAATTCATCAGACTGACACACAAATTCCCTAGTCCCAAACTAAGTTTATCCTTGTGCTATGGATACTGGGTGAACGGATATATATACCTAATTACGTTTATAAACATCCATGACTCGAGTACAAATATCCATGTTCATCACATTAATAATTTGCCCCTAGCGGGATTCGAGCCCGCGACCCTTGGTTTCGTGGCCAGGGTCTCTGACCACTCGACCAACGGGCCAGTCGAATATAAAATAGCCTTTACAGTAAAACATACGTAAACAAATCGTTCGCCCACTAACATTCCTGTTTAATTACAAAACTCAATCTTCACAATTCAGACTCCAGCTCTTTGCTCTGACCATCAAATGTGGAGTAGGTCGTCCTCCACTGCGGCGGAGCTATTATATTAGCATAATAATATCTATCAAGCGCACGCCACGCTCGCACCAGGCCCTTTGTGGAGGCTTTCATTGTGCGCGGACTTTGAAACGTTTCCATGAATGCATGTCGGGAGTGGCATCGTATGGGATCGTATGTTCAGGAAACGCGAATCGGCTTTCAGTGAGAACAATCGTCGGTTAAATGTTATTGAATTAGAATAAGCGAGGGCTATTTTTTGGCATTTGGCATTGGCAAATTCTTTAAGCAAACGCCATTTGAACATGAAACATGAAAGTAATGAAGAGATAATCAGAAGCCCCCTGTAATCATTTGGGCGACAAGGCTCAATAACACCCCAAAGTTTACTGTTTAAGCTCATCTATACTTATAATAAATCTGTAGAGAGGTCAATTCTGTACATGAAATATATTTTCAAAATAACTATCAGGGGGTGATTTGTGATCGATACTGATGCCAAAAATGCAATCAGTAAAATTTTTGTCTGTCTGTCTGTCTGTCTGTCTGTATGTTCCTTATAGAAACAAAAACTACTCGACGGATTTTAACGAAACTTGGTACAATTATTCTTTATACTCCTCGGCAGGTTATAGTATACTTTTCATCACGCTACAATCAATAGGAGCAGAGTAGTGAAGGGCAATGTTGGGAAAACGGGAAAAGTTACTCCATTTTTTAAGCTTCCGTCGCGTGTGCAGCCTTAATGGTTAAAGTTACATAGAAATCATGTATGACAGAAATAGTCTTTATAATATTAACCATAAACGCGGGTGACACCGCTGGCACAGCTAGTTATCAATATAGCAATGAAAACGTCGATTTATGTATATGTATATCGTGATACCGATGTTAACTGATACCGAAATAAATGGTTAACAAAACTCTGGTATACCTTATCTCAGACAAATGGTATCCATGAGGATTTCCCCAAGTTCTAACTATGCTTATCTAACACCATAAATCTTTGTCGTTAGTATTTAAAACAAACAGAATCAGTACCTAAGAATACTCAGCTCTGCATGTCGCATTGCAGAAGGTAACCCTAAGATATTCAAAAACATATGTATGCAGGGGCACGTTATTCAAATGTAGATATTTAGACATAGTACGCTCACAAAGATTTTTTTTTGTACATGCATATGTATCTAACCTGTATCCTGTATATATATATATATCCTTACCTAACTATGTATAATCTGTATTGCCCTGACAGTACCTCATTCTAGCCCATCCCACTAGTTAGGCTGAGCAATGAATACCAGATAGATACATCCATTCTCTTTATTGTAATAGTAGCTCTAGGAAAGTAACTAGCAAGTGCTAGTTGCTTAGCTGTTAGTTACTTAGTTAGTTTTCTTATAATCTAGTTTGCAGTAGATACAAACTATTGTATCAAGCTGCACACATATTGTAAAGCCGATACGAACGTCAATATGTTAGTTACAAACTGACTACGTTGATGAGTTAATGAAAGACATCAAATGGCCCATTAGGTGTTTCCGGCGATCCCGAGCTAATGAAAGTATTGCTCCGCTAATCTATTGAGCGCAAATAAGGCGCGAAGGCGCACAATCGCGCGGAAGTGGGCGCGGCGCGCACAAAGCGGCGAGTTATGCGCGAGGATGCGTGCGCGCCGCTGCACGGCCTAGGCCAGCTACGGCCCTAACAAATGCAGTTTTGCACAAAAACTAACAATAATGTTACGATAGAGATGCGTTAGTATGATTACGTCAATTGCGCTTTTTCAAGTAGTTAGTCGATGCAACGACAACGTAATACAATTCCTCAACTCTACCAGTTTTCCAGTATATTAAATTAGATCCAACCCAGTCCACTGTCCCATGTTGGTCTGGTATATCGGGTTTGGGTGTGATTGTGTAGGCGACACGTTGGCAGCTTGTCACTGCTTTTTCACAATTTTCCATCTAACCCAGCCCGGCTTTATTTTTGGCTGAATGTGGTTGAAGGGGCATGCTGCCCCTTTGACTCTGCCTACCCCTTCCGGGATTGTGGGCGTGATGTTATGTATGTCAAATTACGTAAAAAATAGCTTTGGAAATTGTTCAAATTGCATGCATAAGCTCTTTAGTACCTACGAAAAATTACAAATATTAATCCGAATTGGCCGATTTTGACAGGACTTTAAGTGGTAGATAGCTGCTATTACAAGGAGTAACTACTGGTATAGAATAAGAATAAGAGGTTCGCGCAAAAAATGCAATGTTTAAAATTCTGCGCGAACGGAGCAATTTAACAAATGAAAACTAATTGTTAAATCGTTGATCTTTAAATATATAATAGGCAGGTATAATAAAATTCTAAGTTATTAAGAAGACAACGACTTTAAAAAAAACTAGGCACCATTTTCTTATTAGCCAGTGCTAACCCTGACCAGAATAGTAATGATGAGTCCAGAATATGCTAAGCAGCCGCGAAGGTAACCGGCTGATTTAGCTCCTAAATAGGATTTCCGCGACTAGAACAAGCACTCGGTTTCGGCAAGTGTTCGTAATTGCATAGGACATTGTTTGTTGCCTATTTGTCGTACGTTACATAACACGTGAGAATTTTGAGGATAACTGCTATGGCGGATTTTGTGGTATTATGCTGCGATAGTATTTTATTCGCAATCAAATTGTAATAAGATTTAAATAAAAAAATATTTGCAGACTAGTGTACTAAGTGCAGAGTGCATTATTAGGTCGTGATGAGTGTTCTTTTTTTTGGCTCAGTGTAAACCCTTAACTAGCAAAAGAATTGGAGTTCTTGGGGAAAATTGACTTTTATGATTATCACGATTTTACATAAGTATGATTTAGATAAAAATTTTGATATCACCTTAATTTCCGAATAATAATGATTCGGGGTTAAAGTTTATAAGGTTTATCACGCGACTGCATACACTTATATAGATAATAGAAAGATAACAAAACACACGATTGTGACTTTTACATTTTTTTTTTTGATTGCAGTGTACGTACACTGTACAAACGAAAATCGAATGCATTGTCTGCGCAACCGTGTTTAGAATCGCTATAAAATTGGACTGATCGGGCACTTATTATTCCTCCAATATCGGTTAGTAGCGACAACGATTATTTCTCAGACGGCGTCAAGTAATTTGCACACAATGCGCTTGGAAAAACGAGCAGTGAAGCAACGCGACGGTGCGCGGGCGCCGGTGTTGCCTAAACGTGCGTTTTATACGCTTTTACGTGCTCTAGACTTTTATATAATGTTTAATATGATATTATGTTTTTTTAAATTTCTAAACTTAAGTAGTACTTTCTTTAAGTAAATATAGCCATAAAACAAAATAATAAAATTGGGATTAGATGTTCCGAATTTTTCACTTTATTCTATGTATGTTTTTAAATAATGTCACGATTCTCCACCACTGTTCTAGGTTCACCATTTCACTCCATCTGCTGTTTTTAAAAACAAGCGTATTTCCTACTCTTGTGTTGGCAACACAGCGTTGTTGTCTACAGACTTTCTCACAGTCGTAATCAGTTGTGGTTGTTTAGCAAAAACGCAATGACTGTCAATGGAAGTGGCTGTAAATTTTACTGATAATTAGACGTGTGTAGTAAGGTGTATTTCGTAACACTGCGTGAAGTTGATGATATTATTTACTTTACTGAGAGTGCTAATAAAGACGTGGACAATTACAGTTAATAAACACAACAGTATGATAACGTATTATATCAATATAAGTCTGTCACAAACTGACAAAAATCCCAATAGTGACGAATTTGATATGACAACGTTTTTTGTACCTTATGTCAGTATTATGCTTATTAGTATGTAATGGAACTGTAATGTAATAGATGTTAATAACGTTTTATATGAAGACTTTAAATAAAATCTTCCTAACCCTATTATTTTAATGATTTTACAAGATTTCAGCTCTTCGTACCTACATAGCGACATCAAAACTCAACAATATATTAATTTTCATCATTTTAAAGCCGTGTTTGTTCACGGTTTTATAACGACTGACCCCTTCTAACTTAACATTCATAATGCGTCATAAATTTGTACGAGCAACAGCTTTCTTTATGGAATTTTCGCGGAAACCTTATAAGTAGCAAACTCTACCTACTAAGCAATGAATCACTTACAAATTGTTAAAAATTTAGGTTCTAGCCTGACAACAGTGAAATATGAATTATTCTTTTATTTAAGTTATTTCGAAATCGAATACTTACTTAATCCTTGGAAAGTGGCATCACCAAGTCACAGATGATAAAAAAAGGAAAGGTGTCACCTGACTCTCAATTTCAGATGCCTTACATGGAAACGTTCGGTGCTGGGTTCATTATAATAAAGGCGACAGACTTCACAGACTACGCCCAGAAATAAGCCTAAGTAGCCAATCCTAAGTTGTTATTCCATATTGCCAGCCAGTTGGTGTGCACTCAGAGGCATCGGTTTCAATGTGCGCGTCTAGCGAGTAATCAAATGACAAGCACCTCGGCACGGTGCGTGCCGGCAATCGGAAGGGTCATCGCTTCTCACCCCGGTACTACACACGGTGGTAGTAGAGCCACAGCGACCAGCATATTACATTTTCTCTATTTTACTAATATACAGCTGTTTACTTTAACTGATACATCATTGCCAGATTATGCAATACAAAATCCTACTGTCAGTATGAATGCGAAAACCATCCGGTCTGTTCGAATTTCATGCCTTAACCTAACCGCCTAACTATGCACAGCTTTTGAACTTAAGAATATCTGATACTTTTTGTCAAACACATTTTTGTTTTCCGATTCCCGGTGGAAACGGAAAGATGCTAGTTTCAGTTATTAATTATTGTTTCTAAATAAAATTAAATAATAAAAATATGTACTGTATACTTACTCATATTTATACAAAATAAATGTAGGTAAATAAACGCTACAATATCTAGGGGTACTTATCAACAACTTGCGATGGAGATGGCTCACTGTGTTCAATTTTGACTTCCAAGTAAAGTTACTTCAACCTGATACGATCTGCGCTGTAAGGGGCTGAAATTATTTAATTTTATTGGCTTGGCTTCACCAGAAGTTTTGATTTTACCTTTGCGTGACTTTTGAACGTTCGTAAAAAATTTGGCCTTTACAACTTTTTCTATGGAACGGTGTTGGTTGAGCTGAATGGAAATGACTTTTTTGCGTGTTTATTTGGTTTTTTGACATGTTATAGGTCAGCAACGTTAATTATGTAGATGTTTTCAACATATTATTTATTTTGTTAATAAGATATACCTACCACTAGTTTTGTTACATGGATATTTCTATTTCTATTTAAATTTTCTCTACGCCGAAGTGGTACTAGGTACATATGTTTACATAGGTACATTTGTGTACTGGGTACTCTGTGTACTCTCTCTACATTGTGTACTCTCAGATTAGATGGGAAGCGTACAGATTTGGGTTAAATTGTGTTACGAAGTTTGATCTTCTGGAATGCAGCGGTTTGATTGATCTGAGTGTGTATACTGTCCAAAATGACATGTAAGTATAAGCATTTGTGATATATGATATTCATCGATACCCACAGACAAACAAGATACACACTATTACTACCATTAATCCCACGGCGAACAAGTCTTAATTGATAAAACATGTCAACGACTCCAATTAATGCCCTTCCACGAGTAAACACACATACTTTCGTGTCTATATGTAATACATTGTATTTATAAAATACGATGTACTAAATAAATAATCTTCATTCAACAATGTATGTAAGTATGTACATGGGCGTAAGCAAGGTTCGAGGGGTGTTTAAGGGGGGGACAGCTGCCGCCCTGGTATGCCTTGGTACCTGTTGTTCTATTTACTATCAATAATCTTGTATTGCACCCGTAGCTGCGTACGCCCATATGTGTGTAACAGTTTCCAATATAACACATTTTATGTAAGTTAACGCTCTCTAATATCTACTAAATATTGACTGATAGGTATCTAGGTACTTAAAATACATAGTAAACACGCCCAACATGATTATATGTAGGTACTAACTTAGTTATATGACTAAATACCTATATTTAAAACATTCACGATATGGCAGTATGTATTGCGATTCCCTTCTTAGGTTAAATGTCAATTTCTTTCCCTAAAACTGCACGACGCAGGGATGCCGAATATTTGACTTATTCGATTTTTTAATTTAATTTCTATTAAACAATGAGAGGAGAGAGCATTAAAATCATTCGTTTAAGTTACAAAATTGATTATTTTATTAGTTTTAAATCAGAAATGTATTTTGGCAGTCTATAACAAATAATAAGTCAAAGGCAAAAAAAAAAAATGTTTTTTTGAATTTTAATTCGGTTTCAATTGACCTTTTTCTGTAAATGAACACTTTAAGCTCCTTTAAACACGATTTTTTGGCAAATGGCATTTGCTGTGGGAAGAATCGTCATCCTTAGCGCTGGGCATGTGCCCGAGGATGTGTCACCGCATTCTGCGTGAACTATGTAAACAGCAATTGGGCCAATTGTCGCCCGCAGCGCTCCTCCGATTGCTCGGGACACGCGACAGCCTCTTTGGGAAGACGAAACCAACAGTTTCGCCCCAATTATGGCCCTCGCGCTAGTTCGTAAACTACTGATTCAGTTGTTGGACCTAATTTGTTCCATCTAGAGCGGAATATTTCAGTTAGACTCGCCAGATCAAAAGTCAAAAGTCAAAATATTCTTTATTTATATAGGTTTCAAAGAAACACTTATAAATCGTCAAAAACAGTTGAAAGAGATATGATTCTACCACCGGTTCGGAATGTTGCATCTACCGAGAAGAATTCGGCAAGAAACTCGGTAGTTACTTGCCGGATTCTTCTCGGTAGATCTCGGTAGATGGCCGGGAAATCCGGGATTGTCTCGGTATTTTGCGTGAGCAAGTTAGATTATACCGCTGCGGATTCGGAATACTTCCTACATTTTTAAATACACACAACTGTGTTATTATTATCTATACTTATAATAAATCTGTAGAGAGGTCAATTCTGTACAAGAAATATATTTTCAAAATAACTATCAGGGGGTGATATTAGTGATCGATACTGATGCCAAAAATGCAATCAGTAAAATTTTTGTCTGTCTGTCTGTCTGTCTGTATGTTCCTTATAGAAACAAAAACTACTCGACAGATTTTAACGAAACATGGTACAATTATTCTTCATACTCCTGGGCAGGTTATAGTAAGTATACTTTTCATCACACTACAATCAATAGGAGCAGAGTAGTGAAGGGAAATGTTGGGAAAACGGGAGAAGTTACTCCATTTTTTAAGCTTCCGTCGCGTGTGCAGCCTTAATGGTTAAAGTTACATAGAAATCATGTATGACGGAAATAGTCTTTATAATATTAACCATAAACGCGGGTGACACCGCTGGCACAGCTAGTATTGAATATCTGCCAAATGTAATTTATTGAATTTCAATACGGTGCCACTCTGTTGCTTAAATAATAATCGCACAAGAAGATTTAAGATTTAAGAAGGTGATGCTACTTATAAGGTTTAAATGGAATCGGCTCCTTATCTTTTATTTCACCATGATGTTTTTTATGAATCGTTAGACTATTAGACCCATACTCATCATACTCTCTATTTTCACGTTTTACGAAAATCTTTGAATCGCCCAAAACCACCATGACCGTAATGGACAGTCCCAAGGACAAGACGCTCGTAAAACTTTATTTATTTTGTAACATTGCTTTCTACACGCAGCTGTTAATTGCAGAACTTAGTATACCATATTGCATATATATACCTGTCCGATGAATAGAGTGTAAGTAGGTAAGAGTACCTACCTACCTGATGCGACACATTTAATTGTGTCTGCAAGCAAATTGAGTATTCCTGGGACACAAATCGGTCGCGTGCAGATAAGCGAGGGGCGAGCGTCGCGCGACACGCAAGCGATACACTTCGCTTTCAATCAGATCGGCCAGGTATCAGACGAGACAAGGGGAGGCCGGGGTGCGTGGACTGTGGACACGACCGTCTTATAATAATGGTCCGTTAGACTTTGACAGACCTTGACTGGCCATGACTAAAGGTTGGGTTCGAATGCAACTACAGATAAATGTAGTGTATATAAATGTAACTCATTACGTCTATGTATTAACAATATTCATAGTACAAGCATCTAAGTATATACATATATGCTTACGACTAAATTACGACTTAAATTAAAATAATCATAGACCATGAAATTTTTAGGCATGGTACTTCCCCCCCTAATTTTACCACTTCTCGGGTCATGAAGAGCGCTACGGGATTTAAAAGGTTTTATTTTTGCAAATGAGTCCGATATCTCACCTTTCTCCCCTTAAACATGTGACGATGCGTAAAGACATTCTGAAATGGGCAAGCAAGCAACACGCTTTGTACGCACAAAGTCGATCATACCAACTAGGTACTCCTGAATACAGCTATTTAATAAAAGGAAACCTGAGTTCTTTTTGTCTTAAACAATTTTTTAAACTAGCGTATAGCTAAATTATGCAAAAGCCCAAAAGTTTCGCCTTTTTGATCGAGGAAATCCTAGTCGTCTCGGACTACCATATCATAAATAGACCTGTCTTAATGAAGTTGTACGGCGTGCACTCAACTAAACCCCCAAATTGAGTCATATGAGACGACATAGGTAGAATCTCTATAACAGACCGAATTTTAAGAGGGCAGAGCTTTAGGCAAATCTTGCCACATATAAAGGAGTTGATTCACTTCAGCTAGACGCTAGGGCGAGGGTCGCGTGGCGGGAGTGCGGCTGCGCAGGGCTGTCCTCTGTGTCCGCTAGACCGTGCCGCGCAATCAGCGCTCGCGGTTACCGGAGATAATCGATCTAATTGCCCTCAAGGATTGAAAGCGTTTCATTTTTTCGCAGCTTAAGGTCTTGGGGCAAAAACTGAAACGGAATTGATTACACTTTTCTTTTTCAATACTTGCCTATTCTTTTAGAATGTGCATTTATTGTTTACATGGTTCATACATACTCACTACCTGTCTTACACAACTAGCAAATTCATCAAATGAATTGTTACGCGAATATGTGCGGCTTTTGATTTTACAACATAAAAAAATACATTTCGAACTGTTATTTGTTCAAATGTAAAGCCTACATATCTGTGATATTTTTTTCATTTAAGTCTTAGCTATAATATGGTTGCTTAACTAATTCGCAAACGGATCATTTAGTCAAAATAATATGATTGCGAAGACCCGTAATATTTTTGAACACTACGCATTCTTTACTTAGGGGTGGGACGAAATATTTTTCGAAAATGTTATTTTAATATTTGTTTTTATTTTATTTTTCCTGCCGTAAGTCGCTGACACTGACATAGCGGAACTAACGGATTCCTTCAATTTCTGTAGCTAATATAGGTATTCATAGGACTATACAACTTAATTAAAAAAAATATAGTTAATTTTAGTAATTTTATAACATTAGTATGGATTGTTTAAGCAATCTCAATAGCTTTTTTCTTACAATAAAATTTTACCTTAACATTGTTCATAGCAATTATATTAGTTCGTTAGCGCAAACGTTAGTTGGATAAATTACCAGCGTTATTGTAAAAATACGATGATTTATTTTTCATTTAATGATGAAACGGTACTTAAAGTATACATCTTTATAATATATTTTATACCTACTTAGTGCCTAGATGACAAAATATAATTATATGATTAGAATAACCTACTGTTTTATTTTTATTTAAGTAGGTATAGCTGTCTAACGTTTGTCTGGGACTTAAAAATAATGTGCCATCTGTGTTCCTTGTCTAGCACGTCGTAAAGGCGACTTAGTATTGAGTACCTAACATAACATCACGCCTATAATCCCCGAAGAGGAGAGTCCAAGGGGCAGCAGGCCCCTTTAACCACATTCAGCCAAAAATTAACTGGTCTGGGTTAGAAAAAAATTGTGAAAAAGTAGTGATAAGTGGCTAGCTTGTCACCTAAAAAATTACATAGGTACCCAAAACCCGATATACCATTAGTCGCCTTTTACGACATGCTAGACCAGAATTTCTTTTTAAGTCCCAGACCAACATGGGACATTTGGCTGGGTTATTGAGTTCTACCTATTTGGATTTTTTATTGTGCAGGCGAGGAGCTAGCCTCGTCACTACTTTTTCACAATTCCTATCTAGCCCAGCTCAATTGTAATTGGCTGAAATCGGTCAAAGGATTTTTAGCCCTTGGATTCTGACCAATCGAAGTAAATCTGAATACCCGAAGGGTATTTATTACAGACGTGAGGACAATATTTCGGTTTATAAAGCCCTAAAAACATAGTACCTACTTACTTATCTTATCATAGTTTTATTTTTTATTATTTTTTATGGTTAATGCGATAATAGTTTCATTCAGGTAAAAAACTAACGAAATAATAAAAACATCCCCCCCGACGACAAAATCTAGACACGGTACTTACAAAGCAGCCGTCCTGCTGGATCAAAGGGCTCGCGGGGGCAAACCGCCCCAACAGCTGATACTAATAACCGGTTACAACAAACAACTGGTCCAAAAATCCCGATCACATCGACACTACATATTTTATCGGAACTTGCGAAGCGACGGCGCGTGTTGGGTGTCGCGCGCGGAGTGCCTTGCCTGGCGTCGGGACGGAGCGCGCATGCGTCGGGCGCCGCGGCGGCACTGCTACTGAGACGACGGCGTCGCGGCCGCGGTCTTACCGTACCGTACTCCTGCGGGAAGCGCTGAGATAAGGGAAGCTTTGCGCTAAATATGTTGATAGTATATCATATCATCAACAGGGTCGGACCAGGGCTCAAAGACGGTGGTATCGTTACAATATGAAAAAAATAGAATAGAATGCTTGAATAGAGGCCGGACTGGCCATTCCGGTAGTTCGAGAAACGTCAAGCGCTTCATAGAAATAAAACATTACTCCTCTGTTTAAACGCGATAAAATCACTAGAACCAATACCTACACTTACAACCAATGGAAAAAGAAATTTAGAGGAAGGTGTATGATTACACTTTTCTTACCATATGAAGACGAAGCGGGTTGCTCGAACTGAACGACAGTGATATAAACATTGGATATTGGTTCACCTTTTTTCTTCGGATACCGGAGGTCTCATCATCATAATGCATTATCTGAACGAGCTAAATTAAAGGA
This sequence comes from Glyphodes perspectalis, assembly GCA_951394215.1. Lineage (NCBI taxonomy): Eukaryota > Metazoa > Arthropoda > Insecta > Lepidoptera > Crambidae > Glyphodes > Glyphodes perspectalis. Next base: position 466,186 of record OX596216.1, read on the forward strand.
GGCTAAGCAAATTAAAAAAATAAAAATAACTGCTTACAATCGGCAGCTGGCCGGCTGCATGCCATACGCTTATTTGGCAACGCGTTGTAAAAAAAAAATGTTCTATGATTGTGATTGACATTGTCTACTGCGGCAATATCAATTTATAGAAAAGGAAGAGAAATGAAAAATGGCAATTGGATTTTTCATGATTTTATTATAAAATCTACAATTACATTAGTGATCAAAAACTCAATGATAATAACAAAAATCAATTTGTTTTCCAAAAACAAATTTTAGAATCGCTAGTACATAACAAAACATTACAAACAACTTAAGCTACAACAAAACATCACAAGATTTTTGTATATTGACGTTAAAATTATTTTTATATGAAATTAATAAAATTAATAAAAAAAATATACAGGGTTCGCACTCCCCTTCGCAGTACTTGCTTTACTTACCCTTAAAATGCATCATAATGCTTTTATACCTTTTAGGTATAACTAAACATTTATTCAAGTCTCTTCATCAGTTCAAAGTAACCATAAAACGTTACCCATAAACTATATCTAATTACTTTTGAAACAAATCTTAAACAATATTCGAAGGATAAGCAAAGATTAACATTAATACTTAAAACTATACCTAGCTTTTACCCATTCATACCAACACTTTCATAAATCATCTGGCAAAAGGTCCCATATAACAGATATCTTGACCCATCAATGAAATTCACTAATTAATTAAGACTAAATAGATAATACAATATTAACTTAATGGATGATGGTTGTAAAAAAAATATTGATGATGATGAAGATGATGTGATTCTAAAACTAAGAAATATTATTGTAATGTAATTTGCCAAGCCAAATGGCCAGCGCTCATAAAATTCAAGTGTTTGTCAACGATTGAATACAATTTTAATAATAACCAACCATTTCAACATATGTCATCACTGCTGAAAAAACTGTTCGGCTATTTCTTAGACAAGGTTTACTTTCTGGGAAACCGCTTTTAAAGTTTACTTAAATAATTCCTTACTATGGGACGACCCTTCCAGAAGATCCGCCATCACGCGCAACCATACTTTTCCTACGATAAGAAGCAATAACGGAAATTGAATTTTATTCTACCTTAATACTAGGCTTATTCTAGCTTAATACTAGGTCAGTCTGGATGAATTCATCGAATGGTGAGTTCAAGTGGGTGCAAATGCGTGGGCTATTTTGGTCCGTACTACATAGAGTTAACTATCTATCGGTTTTGGGAATAGCGGAACGTATTGGATGTACAAGTAAAACTAATATTCAACTTCCGCAGTATTATCTGTAGCGAATTGTCAAAGATAAGATAACTCCGACAATAGTACAGTGATGGAAAAGTTAGCAAATGTGCCAAGGTCTGTTATGGTATTATACAAGAATGACAGATAGTTTTATTTGGTATGCATTTACATCTCGTACCAGATTTTTTTTGCTTATAGATATGACTTTTGACTTATTTTTTTTATTTTTATTTATTTAATTATTTCAGGGAAAGAATTATTTATAAAACAATATTAATCCAATATAACCATTAATAAACGCAATTTTAACACTGTTTTTTATATATATTTCTAACGTCTTCTTTAAGTACCGCACGCAGCCAGCACGTGCATGTGACTTGCGTATGTAGTGTCGAGCGAGACCAGAATAGCCCCCGCGGCCGCGTTGCGCCGCGCCGGGCAACCCGAGAGGTATTGCCGCGGCTCGCGACAAACTTACGCTAACTTATGTTAACTTACGGTAACTTAATTGTTAATGTTATGCGCAACCTTTTATTAACGTTTTTGAACATTTGAATGAATCTACTAGAAGCATTTCAAAGGTGTGAAACAATGATAGTCTTAGTTAGACTCGGTTCGATTAGTCATTTTACCAGTTCTGAGATGATGAGTGTGGGAAGATTGTACTTCCTACACCTTGTTCATTATACGAAAAAATCTTCTAGTTCGCCATTTATATTTCGAAGACGTTAGAATTTGCTATACGAACTTGAAAATTAAACCTTTTTCAACTTTACTTAATAAATCGGATGGTGAAAGAAACTTATGCAAATTGTAAATTTTTCGTGTTACTGAGCTAAGTTTTTTTTGTTTTTGAAATTGAGCTTCTATGAGCTTTCGCATTTTAAAATCTTTGCTTGTCCGGGTTGAGTGTACCTGCGTGTGAAGTAATGTAAGTCTATATATTTACTGCTTTAAGAGGTTCAACGCCTACTATATTTATATCCTGGTATACAGGAGGCCCGGGTCATAAAAATAGTAGACATAACCGCAAATTTTACTACACTGCAATTTTGAGAAAACAATACGGTTTTGTTACTACAGCACTGAGAATGTGGATCAAGTTGTCGCTACTAAAACAAAAATTTAAATGAACTCGCCAGGCGAGTCAATACTGGGCGTGATAGGCCTTACCGGGCGCTTCGGTGGCGCTGAACTTATTAGGCCTCATGGAGCGAGTCGGCACTTGGCTTGCTAGGCTGCGTTACCATCGTAGATGCGTTACAAGGGATGGGTTTGTTAAAGACCAATAGAATTACTTAATTTACCTCAGCGCTTACAATTTATCCTCACACATCTCTAGTGGAAACGCAGTCTTAGGCCTCGCCAGAGTCAGTGGCCCTAAGCTTGTTAGGGCTCAGCGGGCGCTTGTTGCCGCTGGCCGGCGTGCAGGCACTCGTAGCCGTACTTGAGGATGTAGTGGAAGCGCGCGTCCGACACCAGGTCGGCCAGCGAGGGCGCCGTCAGGATGTCTTCGGCGGCCGGCAGGACCAGCTCCAGGTCCCCGCCTGGGTGATACATAATGAATATTAATTAATTTAATGTAAAGTGAGTTATATACTTTTTCTAATAGGTATATGAGGGGCGGCAAGCGGGTTAGCGGGACACCTGATGGTAAGTAATCTCCGCCGCTCATTGGCTACTACAACACCAAAGAATGATGTAACACTTTTACGCCTTGGCTGAGTAGTCAAGGCGTAAAAGTGTTACATCGTAAAATTCAATACATATTGCCAAGGGTAATTGGAAGAAAAGACGTTAATTTACAACCGGGAAACCAATATACTATACCCGAGATATAGAAAAGCACCGTTTAGATAGTAGACCTATAAAAATTTTACAAAACAATGTATATTTAGTCTACAATGTATAATCAAAGCCGCGGGCGAAACTAGTATTATTTTACATTGTAATAACCTTCATTTATTTATTAATTAAAAGTTTAAATTTTTCTGTATCAATCGAATATTGTATTGCACAAACAAAGTGGAGTAGATCAGCGATCAATCAATATAGCTTATCCTAATGCTTGTTAACCGCCCGCGCAGCGCTAAGTCGGTTAATGTTAAGCTGACCGTGATAAAGACAAATTATTAAAGTAGGTACTACAAATTGACGGCTTTTTAGTTGATTAGTTTGGAGCCTGGAATTGGTGTTCTAGTCTGAATCATCGGTACATACTCTTCCAAAATACATTGGCAGTCGGCTGTTTCCGCTGACAGAATAAGCCTAATTGATCGATCAATAGGATTTGGCTATGTTTTCGTCGGAACCGCTAATACTCTTCCGATAGACACGCCGCGTCGTATAATCCGCGATACGGGCTCGTCGCAACATTTAACACTATCTTGAAACAGAACTTACAACTGCTGTTGAATAATCCGAATATGAAGGATTAGGACAGGGTGGATTAAGCCGGATAGAATATAAAAAAAACAGGCACAATATACCTAAATATCCAGATAATTAACTAGGAAAGTAACTCGCAAAAAAAAAAAAATCGGCGCAAAACAGCGGCTGTCCATAATTGGTGATAATTCATTATCGCCAGGTGATCCGCTAGTCCACTTGCTGACCCTAATGTAACTAAAGCAATGCCCAAATAGCGTGTCCACGTCTCAAGAGCGGTAGTATAATAAGTGAACAGGCAGTATAGTTGTACGTAGGAGCGGTGGTAGCTCAATGGTAAGGACACGCGCCTCTTAACCGAGGAGTGCGGGTTCAAACCCCGGCATGTACCTCTAGATTTTAAAAAATCTATGTACATATTTATACCACTAGCTCGACGGTGAGGGAAAACATCGTGATGAAACCTACAAATTCAAACAACTTTGAATTTGTAACCATGATCCAAAAATTGTCTGGTTCCCCTATCTTAGGGTTACGAAGGTCAGATCGGCAGTCGCTTCAATGTAATTACCAGACTCGCTAAATTCTGGATCATGGTCTAAGCGGACCCTGTCTAAGCACGGGACATAACGCTAGAAAGATGATGATGAGGCAGTATAGTTGTACAGATACCGACCCATGAGGTGCACGAGGTCGATGAGGCGGAAGAACATCTTGGTCTGCAGCTCGTCGGCGGGCGCGTCCACGCGGCACTGCGCCCACGGGTCGCGCCGTACGCACGCGCACCACACCTGTGCTCAACTTGCAATGTCAATACAACTGCCATCATCATCACTACTACCATCGACTCCAGTGAAAGGGGCCACTTATGCATAAACTCATGTTTATAAACGTATTTAGGTATGTCTAACCGTTAGACATACCTAAATACGTTTGTGCGGTGGTAGCTCAATGGCAAGGACATGCGCCTCTTAATCGAGGAGTGCGGGTTCAAACCCGGGCACGTACCTCTGGATTTTTCAAATCTATGTACGTATTTGTACCACTAGCTCGACGGTGAAGGAAAACATCGTGATGAAACCTGCAAATTCAAACAACTTTGAATTTGTAACCATGATCCAAAAATTGTCTGGTTCCCCTATCTTAGGGTTACGAAGGTCAGACCGGCAGTCGCTTCAATGTAATTTCCAGTCTCGCTAAATCCTGGATCATGGTCTAAGCAGACCCCGTCTAAACACGGGACATAACGCTAGGAAGATGATGAGGTATGTCTATCTGTCCACCTAGTATCCATAGCGCAAGCTGTGCTTGCGCTATGGATACTAGGTGCTTAGTTAGAGTAGAGAGTTAAGTAGAGTAGAGTTCAGGAGCTTAGTTTGGAACTAGGGAATTAGTGTGTCAGTCTGGAGAATTTATTTATTTATTTGAGGGCTACAGCAGATTCGTACTAGGCAAGTTTGTGATTAATTATATTGTTAACCAGCGGTGTTTGAGGCGCAGACGCATAGCACCCTTTTATGACGCGGGGATTGCTTTACACACCATGTCGCTATCCGGAACAGAATAGCGTGGATGCGTCCCACACAGACCAGACCCAGGTCTCTAGATTGGACACCCTTATCTCCGGTCATGACTGAAGTATAACAATCCCTGTGGCCATGCATGTACGCAGCTTTTGGCCTAGTTAATAGACCACCAGGTACCTTGGCATACGAGTTCTAGAGGGAGGGTTCCTACCTCACAAGCTATAATCACTCAAACGCGTTACCTTAAGCCGCAGGTCGTCGCGGCGCTCCATGTCGGTGACGTAGTCGGTCAGGTCGAGCGCCTTCTTGTAGTCGTACTCCGTCAGCGACTTGCTTTCAGACTCGATGTACAACTAAATGAAATGGCATATTGAACAAGGTGAATATGGAATATTGAACATTAGTATATATAGAATAAAGTCGACATTTCAATGGGACGGCTCATTGGGAACGGACGAATATGAAAATGTAACTTAGTTATAAAACAAAAACAGATAGTCTTGGCTTAAGCGTACTCCTGATCAAGAACCTGTTATTTATTAATCCTAGCCGTTATGCCGAGTAGAATAGAATATTGCGGATTATACCAATCCCTATGGATTGGTACAGTACTACCGTACAGCAATACAGTATCTATATACTGTAGTATATACGATTTATTTACGCATTACGATTTTCAAAGTAAATGTACCTGCACTAGCTCCTCGGGCGCCAAGACCCTGGTATCCTCAGCGTCCAGGCCGTTGTGCAGGCGGATGTCGCGCGGGAGCGCGCTGTGCTGGTCGCCGAGCGCCAAGCAAGTTTCGACCTTGCGTCGCGTGTCGCTCGGTTGAGATTCTTGCTCCTCGGATGCGAGGAGGCACAGTTTGGCGAGTGACGCCATAGTCTGCAACAAAATTGTAGGTATTATAATTTTTCTATAAAAAAATTCCGATGTCGGTCTAGGACTTAAAATAGAAATTAGATAATGATTTCAATGGCAATTTCAAGGGAAAACATTAAAATTGGTTTATGATCGTGTTGAGGATGAACTAACCAAGTGACAATTCGTTATCACAATTGACCATGTATCGTTTTATGTTGGGATTGAAGTCGTTAAAGAAGCTTATCGCACCGTTTTCTTTATTAACGCTACGAAGATTTTAATTGACTAACTAACTATTTTAATTGACCTGAGACAAAATGACCGGTGCGCACCGCCGCCCGGGAGCACACCTACCGTCATGCGCCCGACGGAGTCCCGCTCGCGCTGCGCGAGCGCGGCCAGCGCGGGCGCGGCGGCGGGCGCGTCGGCGGCGCACAGCCGCTGCAGCGCGCGCACCGCCGCCCGGGAGCACACCTACCGTCATGCGCCCGACGGAGTCCCGCTCGCGCTGCGCGAGCGCGGCCAGCGCGGGCGCGGCGGCGGGCGCGTCGGCGGCGCACAGCCGCTGCAGCGCGCGCACCGCCGCCCGGGAGCACACCTACCGTCATGCGCCCGACGGAGTCCCGCTCGCGCTGCGCGAGCGCGGCCAGCGCGGGCGCGGCGGCGGGCGCGTCGGCGGCGCACAGCCGCTGCAGCGCGCGCACCGCCGCCCGGGAGCACACCTACCGTCATGCGCCCGACGGAGTCCCGCTCGCGCTGCGCGAGCGCGGCCAGCGCGGGCGCGGCGGCGGGCGCGTCGGCGGCGCACAGCCGCTGCAGCGCGCGCACCGCCGCCCGGGAGCACACCTACCGTCATGCGCCCGACGGAGTCCCGCTCGCGCTGCGCGAGCGCGGCCAGCGCGGGCGCGGCGGCGGGCGCGTCGGCGGCGCACAGCCGCTGCAGCGCGCGCACCGCCGCCCGGGAGCACACCTACCGTCATGCGCCCGACGGAGTCCCGCTCGCGCTGCGCGAGCGCGGCCAGCGCGGGCGCGGCGGCGGGCGCGTCGGCGGCGCACAGCCGCTGCAGCGCGCGCACCGCCGCCCGGGAGCACACCTACCGTCATGCGCCCGACGGAGTCCCGCTCGCGCTGCGCGAGCGCGGCCAGCGCGGGCGCGGCGGCGGGCGCGTCGGCGGCGCACAGCCGCTGCAGCGCGCGCACCGCCGCCCGGGAGCACACCTACCGTCATGCGCCCGACGGAGTCCCGCTCGCGCTGCGCGAGCGCGGCCAGCGCGGGCGCGGCGGCGGGCGCGTCGGCGGCGCACAGCCGCTGCAGCGCGCGCACCGCCGCCCGGGAGCACACCTACCGTCATGCGCCCGACGGAGTCCCGCTCGCGCTGCGCGAGCGCGGCCAGCGCGGGCGCGGCGGCGGGCGCGTCGGCGGCGCACAGCCGCTGCAGCGCGCGCACCGCCGCCCGGGAGCACACCTACCGTCATGCGCCCGACGGAGTCCCGCTCGCGCTGCGCGAGCGCGGCCAGCGCGGGCGCGGCGGCGGGCGCGTCGGCGGCGCACAGCCGCTGCAGCGCGCGCACCGCCGCCCGGGAGCACACCTACCGTCATGCGCCCGACGGAGTCCCGCTCGCGCTGCGCGAGCGCGGCCAGCGCGGGCGCGGCGGCGGGCGCGTCGGCGGCGCACAGCCGCTGCAGCGCGCGCACCGCCGCCCGGGAGCACACCTACCGTCATGCGCCCGACGGAGTCCCGCTCGCGCTGCGCGAGCGCGGCCAGCGCGGGCGCGGCGGCGGGCGCGTCGGCGGCGCACAGCCGCTGCAGCGCGCGCACCGCCGCCCGGGAGCACACCTACCGTCATGCGCCCGACGGAGTCCCGCTCGCGCTGCGCGAGCGCGGCCAGCGCGGGCGCGGCGGCGGGCGCGTCGGCGGCGCACAGCCGCTGCAGCGCGCGCACCGCCGCCCGGGAGCACACCTACCGTCATGCGCCCGACGGAGTCCCGCTCGCGCTGCGCGAGCGCGGCCAGCGCGGGCGCGGCGGCGGGCGCGTCGGCGGCGCACAGCCGCTGCAGCGCGCGCACCGCCGCCCGGGAGCACACCTACCGTCATGCGCCCGACGGAGTCCCGCTCGCGCTGCGCGAGCGCGGCCAGCGCGGGCGCGGCGGCGGGCGCGTCGGCGGCGCACAGCCGCTGCAGCGCGCGCACCGCCGCCCGGGAGCACACCTACCGTCATGCGCCCGACGGAGTCCCGCTCGCGCTGCGCGAGCGCGGCCAGCGCGGGCGCGGCGGCGGGCGCGTCGGCGGCGCACAGCCGCTGCAGCGCGCGCACCGCCGCCCGGGAGCACACCTACCGTCATGCGCCCGACGGAGTCCCGCTCGCGCTGCGCGAGCGCGGCCAGCGCGGGCGCGGCGGCGGGCGCGTCGGCGGCGCACAGCCGCTGCAGCGCGCGCACCGCCGCCCGGGAGCACACCTACCGTCATGCGCCCGACGGAGTCCCGCTCGCGCTGCGCGAGCGCGGCCAGCGCGGGCGCGGCGGCGGGCGCGTCGGCGGCGCACAGCCGCTGCAGCGCGCGCACCGCCGCCCGGGAGCACACCTACCGTCATGCGCCCGACGGAGTCCCGCTCGCGCTGCGCGAGCGCGGCCAGCGCGGGCGCGGCGGCGGGCGCGTCGGCGGCGCACAGCCGCTGCAGCGCGCGCACCGCCGCCCGGGAGCACACCTACCGTCATGCGCCCGACGGAGTCCCGCTCGCGCTGCGCGAGCGCGGCCAGCGCGGGCGCGGCGGCGGGCGCGTCGGCGGCGCACAGCCGCTGCAGCGCGCGCACCGCCGCCCGGGAGCACACCTACCGTCATGCGCCCGACGGAGTCCCGCTCGCGCTGCGCGAGCGCGGCCAGCGCGGGCGCGGCGGCGGGCGCGTCGGCGGCGCACAGCCGCTGCAGCGCGCGCACCGCCGCCCGGGAGCACACCTACCGTCATGCGCCCGACGGAGTCCCGCTCGCGCTGCGCGAGCGCGGCCAGCGCGGGCGCGGCGGCGGGCGCGTCGGCGGCGCACAGCCGCTGCAGCGCGCGCACCGCCGCCCGGGAGCACACCTACCGTCATGCGCCCGACGGAGTCCCGCTCGCGCTGCGCGAGCGCGGCCAGCGCGGGCGCGGCGGCGGGCGCGTCGGCGGCGCACAGCCGCTGCAGCGCGCGCACCGCCGCCCGGGAGCACACCTACCGTCATGCGCCCGACGGAGTCCCGCTCGCGCTGCGCGAGCGCGGCCAGCGCGGGCGCGGCGGCGGGCGCGTCGGCGGCGCACAGCCGCTGCAGCGCGCGCACCGCCGCCCGGGAGCACACCTACCGTCATGCGCCCGACGGAGTCCCGCTCGCGCTGCGCGAGCGCGGCCAGCGCGGGCGCGGCGGCGGGCGCGTCGGCGGCGCACAGCCGCTGCAGCGCGCGCACCGCCGCCCGGGAGCACACCTACCGTCATGCGCCCGACGGAGTCCCGCTCGCGCTGCGCGAGCGCGGCCAGCGCGGGCGCGGCGGCGGGCGCGTCGGCGGCGCACAGCCGCTGCAGCGCGCGCACCGCCGCCCGGGAGCACACCTACCGTCATGCGCCCGACGGAGTCCCGCTCGCGCTGCGCGAGCGCGGCCAGCGCGGGCGCGGCGGCGGGCGCGTCGGCGGCGCACAGCCGCTGCAGCGCGCGCACCGCCGCCCGGGAGCACACCTACCGTCATGCGCCCGACGGAGTCCCGCTCGCGCTGCGCGAGCGCGGCCAGCGCGGGCGCGGCGGCGGGCGCGTCGGCGGCGCACAGCCGCTGCAGCGCGCGCACCGCCGCCCGGGAGCACACCTACCGTCATGCGCCCGACGGAGTCCCGCTCGCGCTGCGCGAGCGCGGCCAGCGCGGGCGCGGCGGCGGGCGCGTCGGCGGCGCACAGCCGCTGCAGCGCGCGCACCGCCGCCCGGGAGCACACCTACCGTCATGCGCCCGACGGAGTCCCGCTCGCGCTGCGCGAGCGCGGCCAGCGCGGGCGCGGCGGCGGGCGCGTCGGCGGCGCACAGCCGCTGCAGCGCGCGCACCGCCGCCCGGGAGCACACCTACCGTCATGCGCCCGACGGAGTCCCGCTCGCGCTGCGCGAGCGCGGCCAGCGCGGGCGCGGCGGCGGGCGCGTCGGCGGCGCACAGCCGCTGCAGCGCGCGCACCGCCGCCCGGGAGCACACCTACCGTCATGCGCCCGACGGAGTCCCGCTCGCGCTGCGCGAGCGCGGCCAGCGCGGGCGCGGCGGCGGGCGCGTCGGCGGCGCACAGCCGCTGCAGCGCGCGCACCGCCGCCCGGGAGCACACCTACCGTCATGCGCCCGACGGAGTCCCGCTCGCGCTGCGCGAGCGCGGCCAGCGCGGGCGCGGCGGCGGGCGCGTCGGCGGCGCACAGCCGCTGCAGCGCGCGCACCGCCGCCCGGGAGCACACCTACCGTCATGCGCCCGACGGAGTCCCGCTCGCGCTGCGCGAGCGCGGCCAGCGCGGGGCGCGGCGGCGGGCGCGTCGGCGGCGCACAGCCGCTGCAGCGCGCGCACCGCCGCCCGGGAGCACACCTACCGTCATGCGCCCGACGGAGTCCCGCTCGCGCTGCGCGAGCGCGGCCAGCGCGGGCGCGGCGGCGGGCGCGTCGGCGGCGCACAGCCGCTGCAGCGCCAGCAGCGGCGCGCGCGCCGGTCCCGCCGCCAGCCACGCGCCCAGCCGCGCGCGCACCGCCGCCCGCGGGCAGCGCAGCAGCGCCGACACCAGCGCGCCGCCGCGGTCCACGATCTGGGCGAAGGCGAGCTCCGCCACGCCCTGGACACGAACAGACCTTTCTTTAAGTACTTATGGAGGCATATTTTGTAAGTCATCCCCTTAGCAGACGAAAAAACGTCGACAAAATCGCACAAAATTAAAACAACACATTTCGTGATACAAACCTCATTCGGGTACTTGTCAATGTACTCGTAGAGCCGCTCCATGTCCTGGCTGTCGACGCACATCTCCACTAGCAGCTCAAAGTCCTTGAACTTCTCCGCGAGGACCGCCGCCCGGTCCAGCAGGCCCTCTTCGACTAAAGAGCCAAAGAAAACATCGTAATGATTGTTAATCAATAAATAATAATGGTCTAGTTTGGTATTTTGTTTCATGCGCGCAACGTGCGCTCTTACGTGTTCTAAAGTAACTAAGGACGCATATGTTTATGACGACCAATAGACGCGCGGTGGTAGCTGTAGAACAAAGATCCTGGAGCTACCAGCGCTCAATAGTAAAGCGAACACATCCGCACCGAATGGCCGTATGATGTCCCTGCGTCGCCGCTCGTACAGGTGAGCGTGTGTCGCGTGCGGCTCGGCGTCGGCCAGCAGCCGGTCGGCCAGCGCGCCCGCCGCCTCGCACACGCGCCACTTCGCGTTCGCGTCCGGGCAGTTGTGCGCCGTTTGTCTGCAACACAAGCTCTTTTTGAAACGGGCGACATGATCCAAGTCAAGATTTAGACGACGGCAATAGGGTTTAGAAATCGGAAAACCGGATCCGGTAAATAGGCGGATCCGACATAATTTTCAATCCGACCGGAACAGGTCAGATCCAACCGGATCGATAGAAATCCATACGGATCATTGAACAAAAGTAGTGCTACAGGCTTGCCCGGAAAGTTTACGTAAATCTTATTCGAGTGATTGATTGACGATTCTCATCTGTCGAATTCAGTGTCTTTCGGTAAAATGTAGGCTATATCCGAATGGACAACACGAAAATCATAGAGGCAGTGGATGTGATGGATTGTGCTTACGTGAGCGCCCGCCGCAGCAGCTGGATAAGCGGCGGCAGCAGCGAGCGCGGCCCCAGCGCGGGCGGCGCGGCGCCGGCCGGCGGCGGCGTCTCCGCCAGCCACGCCGCGCGGCACTTGTGCGCCTCGCCCACCACGCTCTACACATACGGGACACATTCATGGGGTAGGTAGGGTAAACAATCGTCTGTGTAAGGATTATGAAGGTCAATCGCTTCCATGTAAAGCTCCTAGACTCACTAAATCTACGATTGTGACCCAAGCTGACGAGGACCAAGACATGTATATAAATAATATTGGAAAAATAATGAAATATCAATAAATATTTTTGTGAAATAGAGATATTGATAAAAAAAATTAACAATGTAATTAATAATATGGTGTAAAAGCTGTCGTGGTGGTAGCGAGCAGTGCTATGTCTAAAAAACAATGTGAAATTCAAACTTTGCCTTTGACTAACTCTCGACCACACTCGAGTTGATTCTATTCGACGTAAAACTAAGTGTTTGTACTCACGTTGATGACGTTGAGCGCGGCGGCGACGTGGCCGGCGTGCGCGGCGGGGTCGGGCGCGGCGTGCGCGTGCGCGTGGTGCGCGAGCGCGCGCAGCACGCGCGGCACGCCGGTGACGCGCCGGTAGCACACGTCGGCCGGCGACAGCGCGCCCGCCGCCAGCGCCGCCTCCACCTCCGGCTCCTCCTCCACATCGCCGCCGCTGTCGCCGCACACCACCTTAGTGATAAACGACCTGTTAATACTGACCGCCGAGTACGGAGGCTGGCACTACGCCGCCGGTCCCGCCCTCACCTGGTAGATGGCGGCCTCGATGAGCTGCGCGTCGGGCCCCTGCTGCAGGCGGCGCAGCGCCGCCGCCATGGCCAGCTGCTCCGCC